>JAQGBJ010001529.1:0-22352 GCA_034698345.1 Sphaeridia pumilis | reverse complement strand
CAGGCGGACTCCGATATTTGAGCAGAGGTTCAGAACTCCACAAGAACAGGTGTTTGATATTGATATTGTAAGTTGAACTTGCTGCTGGACATTTACTTTTGCCGTGGAGATCCATCCAGGCAGGTGCTCTGTGACTATCCACGAATGGACGCTTTGGACAGGTTGCTGAGCGAACTGACGACAGAGCTTGAGACACTGACGCTTATCAATTTCCCAGATTCCCAAGTAGAAAAGGTTTGGAAAGATGTTTCTCCTACATCTATTCGGTTGTTTTAGAATAAAGCACATGGAACGGCTGAACGGCGGAAGCCGGCAAAAAAGTTTAGATATCCTTGCTGGGCGGGCAGCGATTTGAACCGTGCTGGGCGGTTTGTGCACATGAGGATTGTGGAAAACGTCGGAGTGCGTGCGAGTAACTGACTGAGTGAGTGTTGTTGTTGAATTATAATTTGGAAAGGTGATTTAAATGTGTTACGGAGGCAGGGTTCTTGTATATTACTCTTTTTCTGAAAACGGGTCACATTGTAAATGCCCCAAAGTGAGATTGTAAATGCCCCAGGTCAGATTGTAACTGAAAACGAGAAAACCAAAGTGCGCTAATTTCAAACTTTCAAAATCCCAAAAAACAATTCAAAAATGTTGGCGTTTTGCAGGCACGATGGATACTGAGAAGCGGAAAGAAGCTGTGGAATGGGTGCCTGAGGCAATTACGACGGTAATAGGCAATCCTGAAGTAGATGTTGATGCTGCTGGGGAACCTGAAATTAGCAACGGCGACAGCGACGCGGCTGCGGTCAGTACGAGTACTTGTCGAAGGTCGTGTTGTCCACTTAAAATGGATGAATCGTGAGTTTGATAATGGACTACGGTATGGTTTGTGGTTTTGAAAGAAGTTATTCATAAAAATGTTTGGTATTTACAGAAAGAACTTAGTTGACGTTTGTAAAACATTGAATGTGCACAATGTCCTAATGATCAGACGGTACTTCAAAAGTGAGGGAGAAGAGCATAACGAGTGGTTAACATCAATCTTCATTATCCGGAATTTTGAAGAGTTTTTAAGAGCTCCTGAGCTCAAAGAAAGTTGTTTGCATCTGGTGAGTGTTTGTCAGTGGTTTTTATTGTACAGAAGGAGCATAACTAATATGGTGTTTTGAATGCAGGTAAATGATTTGTTTATCCAAAGAAAGTTTCGGTGTACTCCCGATGAATTGAAGAGGCTGTTTGAAACTTGGGCTGCGGGCTGGTCTACCCTTGAGGTTATTGTGCATCGAGTGCTAGTTTGGAAAAAGTATTATGGCCGTCTTAACGAAGTTGGGTTGGATGACTGTGATGTTGAAATGACGAACAGAGGACCAAAGTGGATTACTCGAACTCGAGCAAAGGATGTTAAGTGGCTGAAAATATTCGTAGAAGTATTGGTACGTTTTAGGAAGGGTCCAATTACGCAGCTTCTGAAACACTGCCCCAATACAGACGAAACGGTATCTTTGATGGCCTAATTAACTCTTGGTGATTTCGATTTTGCAGGATGACGAAGATGAGAAAATGCATGAACACACTGCGGAAGGGCAAAAGAAAGAGGCTAATGAAGAGCTGAAACAGGACGGCCAACAAAATGAAAAGATGGAAGTCGAGAATGAACAGGATGGAAAGAGTGCGAATGAGAGTGTGGCTCCAAAGGTTCAGGAAGAAAACGGTAAACTTCAAACGACTTGTTTGCTTTTACTCCATGATTTTGAATTTTGGAACAGTAGGTGTTCATAATATTACTGTACATTATAGTGATGATACGGAATCCACGCGGCCCTGAAGTTCCTGACGACCAACCCCCACCAGGACCTCGTCCTAGTTTACTTCGGGATACCCAATACAAGCCTCCTGATACTTTTGCAAATATTGCTACTGACAAGGTTAAGATTGAAATGGATTATGTACTACCTTTGAAAGTTGAACATGATTGATGTCCAGCTACCGCTAACAGTAGTTCCGTACGTTCTGGATACATGTTATCTACATCCATATGGTTATTACTTATACATTTATGTACCAGTTTAATTTGTGTCTTCACATGGAAGTATAAGAGCTCCATTTTGACGCTTCAAGTTAACAAGTGAGACGGACAATAAACCTTTCTCCACCATGCAATGCGATATGTTCAATCTTCATCTATTTTCAAGTTTTAACGTCAAGAAGTTACTTAAGTAAGTGGATGGACAAGGTCAAGGCTGAAGATATTAAGGATCAGAGGAAGGAGGAAGGAAAAGCCAAATGATGTAGAATTTTTCAAAACCTGCTGGAGTAAAGACTACAATTGTACAAAGATAATCAATTATTTAATGAAATCAAGAAACAAAAGAAAGATGACTGAAACAATTAGGTAGAAACGGAACATTGATGACTTAAAAATTGTTTAGTTATTCAATTGAAAGTGTACTGTTTTTTACAGAAATCGAAGAATGTAATCAATAATCATATCATGGAAATCATATGGAACCAAACCCCGTGCAGTTAAGTAGCCCTGTCTGAAGTTGTGGCTCTTATCATTGAGCGATTGATAATAGAGAGATTACAAAACGTGGGAACATGTCCAGCAAGTTCAGGATCAACATTGCTTAATTGCGATCCATCCATCATGGAGATCACACCTAAACTGGTAAGTGCGAGGCTGTTAATCTTCACCACGTGAAAAAGCTCCAGCAAATATGTAGTCCAATTCATTTTTCCTCCAGGTGCCAGAAAAGGGCATCTTCAGCCCCGGCGGTTTCCTTTCCCAGTTCCGACCGCCGTCCGAAGGCCCGATTACACCATGTATTGCTCAGCGAATGGGTTGGAAGCGTCCACGGTGGAACAAGTTGCCGCAGTTACTGCCGGCGACCAAATACGATAACGAAGATGAAGACTGCTGGGAATTGGAAAGCTCTAGTAGGATCAGGCGGACTCCGATATTTGAGCAGAGGTTCAGAACTCCACAAGAACAGGTGTTTGATATTGATATTGTAAGTTGAAGTTGTTGCACAAGATACTTATTTCAATCCAAGATCATCAAGGTTTATGTATGTTTGTATGTGATTTTTGGCACACAGCTACTGATCCAAATCATGGAGAGCTTGAGCCCAAGCGACCTGAAAGCATGCCGTTCTGTAAACCACCGCTGGAACAACATGGCCGCAAAGGTGTTATTGAAAACGGACGCCCTGCAAATCTCAAGCTACTACTTCAGAAATGAAGAATTTCTGGGATACTCGGTACGAGTCCGTCATTCTGATGGATGGAGAGACCATAATTTGGATGACCTGACAGACCTGATCAACGGTTCATGGAATTTTCCGTGCTCATCCTTCAGATTCTTTGACGGCAACCTAGTGACTCCATGCTTGATCCAGTTCTTCCAACAGCACGGGTCCATCATCAGGAACTTGCTGCTGGACATTTACTTTTGCCGTGGAGATCCATCCAGACAGGTGCTCTGTGACTACCCACGAATGGACGCTTTGGACAGATTGCTGAGCGAGCTGACGACAGAGCTTGAGACACTGACACTTATCAATTTCCCAGATGTTGGGTACTTGGAAGCCGCTGTTTTGTTTACTCCTGTACTTGTACGCCTACCAAAGTTGAGGTTCTTAGAACTTGAAGACGACGAATTCCTGCCTTATGGAGTCTACAAGGATATGATCGACGCAGCCGTCAATCTTCAGCACATTACGATTGAGTCCAAAAAACACATTCTGTATCTCATAGAAATCAACAAAGTCCACACCATCTACGGTCTCACTTTCCGGTCGTCTCAAGAATACCTTCATCTCTATGATCTTCTTATAGAAAGCTGTAGCAGTGACCGTTTGAGACTTCAAAAGTTGGTCATGCGGCTTGGCAAGCTGAGCAGTCAAGATGCTCTATGGGATCATCTGGGAAGTACTTTATGCAGACTGCTGAACCACAATGCTGATACTCTTCAAGCAATTCAATGGCAACCCACTGGGATGATTAGCGGATTCGCCTCACTAAAGCCTCTAAACAAAGTTATCCATTTGGGGATTGCGGATATTCCAGGGGATCATGCAGCAATATTCCCATCTGATTTAGACGTCTCGAAAGCGTTTCCGAACTTAAAGTCTGTTTCCTTGGAGTTGACTTCTTTGACGAAAGGAAGGGAAGCCGAAGACGGTGATGGCGAAGGCTTCATCGAACCTTTGTTTGAAGACTACTGGATCGCTACGAGTATACCATCTGTTGAACACTTGGCAGTAACTTCAGCCCAGATGATACCAGCCGTTTGGATTGAGAAGCTTGCCCACGTATTTCCTAGCGTAAAGCGGCTGAATCTATTCGGAGTTCATGACGCAGAACATATCAAGGCAGCTTGGGCCTTTACCAAGTTGGGGACTGTGGAGATCCGAGCTGAAATCAACAGCGATGGCCAAATAGATCCATTTGCAATTGATGAAGGAATCACAAGTCTTGATGCGACACAATGCGAAGAAGTTCTTGGTTACGGAGATGACGTCCCTGTTCAGTACTTTGTTGACATCGAGCGGTCCGTTCTGAACTGCCCGGGTATGAAGACATATACTTCTGTATATCTGTTCAACGTTGAATGTCATGAATTCATGCTTGTTTTATTTTTCCAAAGATTTAAGAAAACTCAAGGTCACTATTGAAGATAAGCATCCGTTTGTAGTTGAGAGTCCAATCCCGAATCTGATGACCAAAGTATCCAAGAACTTTCTTGCAGCTTTTGCTCCTCAAGTTCAAGTTCAGGTGGAGCTGATGGCTGAAGCCCTAGCTAATATTGATGGACGTGAGTTGGCTTACAGTGAATGACAGAATTGAATCTAGTGGCTTTTCAAACTTCGGACTTCTCGTTTAAGGGCTGCGAAGGACCGTTCATCCATCGTTTTTGCAATTTTGAAATCAGGTATTTGGTGAGTCATAGAGCGAAACCCTGTTCAAGGTATATATCTGTCCTTGTCCATTACAGAAACTGCTTAAACTGATTATCTTTTTACCCAACATTCCAGTCATCCATCACCAAATGGACGTTCACCTTCAACAGAAGCGCAGCAGGACAACACGCAATCATCAAATTCTCTTTTGAAGGACGGATGATGAAGCATTAATCGGACTGCGTCTTTAAGTAAACTTGATTCACGCAGCATTCGCAAGCAATTCGCAAACTCAATGTTATAACGTAAGCACTTTACTATTGTGCTCCGATAAGATAAGGATGCAGTTGGATGTCAAGGGCTTAAAAAGTATATAAACACTTATACACAATTGATGATCTTGGATTTTCAAGGTCCTGTTCTATTTACTTGAATAAATGGGCGTTTAACTGAGCTACTACCAGTCTCAAGTTCCTGAAGAACACGAAAGGTCGTCATCGGCTCTTCTCCCCTGGCCCGTACATACTTCGAAGTCCAAACCATCGAGAGGCGACAAAATGGCGGTCCTGCGTTTCATCTTCCCGGCTTTTGTGTACCTTGTCTTGGGCGCAACGGTTACTGTTGGTACTTCGGGAACTCTGAAGTCTGTTCATATGGTAAAACCGATATTTTTTCAGCCGCTTCCAGTCCAATGAATGATGCAGGTTTATTAATGCTGTTTGACACTGTTTTAGATCATGAGACATGGAAACAAACAATTGGATCAAGTCTACGAAGTTCGAAGTGGTCTTTTGACCGACGTAAGTTTGTTTCCACATGACTTTCATCGTCTTTTGAAGTAAGCAAACCAACACATGCATATTTTTACAGCTGGGAAAGAACGAAGTCTACCAGCTTGGCCTCTATATGCGATCGCGGTATTCACAACTCCTAAAGCCTGAATACGACTCCAACGAAATCGAAATCATCAGCTCTGGAGCTAACCGGGTGATCCAAAGCGCCAACCTCTTTGCTTACGGTCTCTACCAGTCATATAACCTGCAGGCTGATTGGAGTTCACAAGGACAAGTCTTGTACCAGGCTGTGCCTGTTTTGAGTATCCCGAAGGAGTTTGACAGGGTACGTAGGCCATCAGCACTATATTTATAAGGGTCCAGCTGAAAATTCTCAAATATCTTTGTGATCACAGTTCCTCCAAGTTGGCGACACCTGCCCCAGACGGAAACACCTGAAAGCCAGGGACGAAAAGGCCTTGTTTATCGAACACTTCCTTGACAACAATCAAGACATCGTAGACGCTTACGTCGCAAATACTGGAGACTACACGCCCATTCTGTCCAAGGAGGAAAGAAGTTCAGAACCCATTGTTCTTTACTACGACAAAGTTTATGAAAATGTAAGCATTATGAGTACTGTTAGCGAAGTAGAAAAGCTTCAAGCTAAACCAAAACTACATGTCCAGGTCTCCCTTAACCGCCCAATACCAGAATGGACCAAGCCCTTTGTCAACCGCCCAGCCCTCCTCACCGCCCACTACGAGTACTTCATAGCCTCCACAAGTGCTCACGAAACCAAAGTACTTCAGTCTGGAAGCCTCGTCCAGTTACTCATTCAAAAGTTCCTAGAAAGCTTGGAGGCTGGCAAAAAGATGCAGGTCTACGCTGCACACGACTTTACACTTATCGGCCTTATGAATTCACTCGGACTTGAAGACCCGTCAGTACACACAGTGCCGCCTACAGCTTCCGCTTTGATGTTTGAACTTCACCAGAACCCTGAAGACTTGGAACCTCATTTACAGGCACGGTGACATGAAAGTATTAGCACAGTCGAAAATTCAACTGCTCAAGTTTAATCCTCGCTTGATTCTTCAGGTATACTTCAGAAACAGCACCACTTCAGAGACTCCCTGGAAACGCTCATTTGCCAACTGCCCAGACCCCTGCTACTTGAGCCAGTTCATCCGCACCTTCGAACATCTTGTTCCCACCGACTACAGCCATCAGTGTCAGCTTACACCAAATCCACCAGCTCCAATAGAGCCAGAACCTGAACCCACCATAATCTACTCTCCACTGGGCTCAGGAGTCCTTTTTGCCTATTTGTGCATAGGAATAGCAATAGCTGCAGCGTTTGGTTTGATGATTGCAGGCGCTGTAATATACTTTGCTAAAGGAAGGAGGAATAGGATGTATAATCAGATTTAAGCCGTTAGCCAGCTGCTTTAGTGTACTTTTCCTAGTTATTGTGGTTTTTGTCCAATGTGGTTTGTATATAACGAAGTCTAGTCCAAGTTTTCCTCTGGTTAAGTGTTAGCTCAGTAATAACATTACTCGCCATCAGTCAGTCGAAATAAATAAAACTGCTCAGAAATGACTCTCCTTCAGTTTCATGCTTTCCTGTTAGCACTAGCTTTAGCAGCCGAACCTTCAACCGCCCATCAGAACGCCGACGAACAGCCCAACAACTTCGAAGGCGACCTCTCGATCAAACCCAATCAGATCCGCCAACTTCCAAAGGACCACGTTGTAGCCGTCAAGCCTGTAAAAAAGTGGGCACATCATGTCATCCCCTTCGAATGGAGTCCTGAGCTCAGTAAGTTATATTTATATTCATTATATTGCAAATCGGTCTGGTACTTAGTAACCTTTGAACATATTCCAGAGAATCACCCTTCAAAGCTCGCCGTCATCAAAGGATCGATGGAAGAAATCCAAAATGGAACCTGCATCCGTTTCAAAGAGCGGAGTCCAGCTCAGAAGAACTTTCTCCAAATTCAGTTAGGCTCAGGCTGCTCTGCTGGTGTTGGCGAAGTTGGTGGACGCCAAGTAAGAAGACTCTTAACTTCTCTTCAATCAAACTGCATTATAAGAGCAAATGAGCTTTGAACTGAATTACAGAACCTAACACTTCGCTACACTTCAAACCCGCTGGCCAACTGCTTGACCCACGGCGAAGTCCTCCATGAACTGATGCACGTGATAGGCTTTTGGCATGAGCAGAGCCGGCCTGACAGAGACCAGTTTGTTGAAGTCAAGTTTGAGAATATGGGAAAAAGAGGTATCATAATTACCTTTGTTTATGGCAGTTCTTAATGGAAACTTTGAATACCTGCTGGCTTTTTCTCCCAGCCAAGAAGCTGGACTTCCAAATCCACAACGACATGCAAACATTCGGCCTGCCGTACGACTACAGCAGCGTCCTCCACTATTCAGGCCAAGCCTTCCAGAAGAATCCAGCCGTAAACACCATGCAAAGCAAGGTTAGAATATATGTTTCTTGGAGACATTTTTATTAATGGTCGTAAAACGTTTCATAAGGTTTGTTTACATTCTGTTGCAGACCCGCGGAATTCCTATCGGCTTACGAAACCACCTGAGCCATTTGGACAAGCTTAAGGTTAACAGAATGTACAAGTGCATTTGAATCGCAGTAAACAAAGATAACGTTATCGAGATCCCCATAAAATCCGACTATCCGAAAAAGTTGTTGACTTTTAAAGCTATTATTTATGTATAGTTCCATTTAGATTCCATGCTTCTAAAAGAACCTATTTTTATGTATCAAATTGCACTGCAAAAGGTCAACTGTTGGTTGGTTGAGGTTATGTTGACGGGGGTGGTGGCGTTAATGGCGTCTGGTAGATCTGCAACCCGATTGCAATTTTAAAACAACATAGCTTGAATTTCAAGCTCGTGACCTTAGCATTGGGTATACTCGTATACTCACCATAAGAAAAATGCTCGACATTAACGAAGCCTTCAGCTTCACATCATGTTCTTGATGAAACTTGACGCCCCAAATGTCAGAGCGGGTAAACACTTCTTTATTATTCGGAACGCCACTCCACTGCTTCCCGATGCGCCCAACGTGGGTGTAGCCGTCGGCGAGGAAGACGTCGAATTCGTGAACGAGCACGTGGCCAAGGCCTACCACGCAGCAGCCTTCGGCGGAACTGGACTTGGGGCCCATGATTTTTAGGACGCACTTGCCTTCGGCGTTGGTCACTGAATAACGAGTCTTGTTGAAGTCTTGCTCCTGTTCGATCTTGCCGAGCTTCTTCCCTGAGCATTTGACCTCGATGCTCTATGAACGCGGGGAGGTGGGGGGGGGGTTACAATGATTTTCTATAAAGGCGTTAACATGATGAGACTTCAGGTACTTACGCCTCCACGACCAAAACTACCCGGATGACCTTCAAGCGTCAGCGCCGCCTTGCGGAACTTGGTCTCGTCGCTTTTGGCCAACACGTTCAGCGCGAATGGAGCACCACCAACGCAAAAGATGCGGTTCAAAACGGCTCCAGTCTTTTCGACGACAACAAAGATCCGGTGGCCAAAGACGGTCAGGGCTTCATATTTTACTGTTGATTCAGTGCAGCCTGAAAAGTGAGAGTTTCTGTAGGTCAAAGGTCATGATAGTTATTTCCAGAATGAGATCAAAAGAAAAAGATAGACCTTCAAGTCCCATGGTTTCAATGGCGTCGTAAGAGCGTTTGACAAAGACGTACTCGCATTCTTGCAAGGCTGAGAGTCCGGGCGGGCAGTCTAAAACTTGCAAAGTTCAGAGTGGGATTCAATGAGCATGTTATATGTGTATAGAGCCAAAAACTGGGGAATTTTGAAGTTCCCGCCAGACATGGGGCCACGTACCTTGAGGCGTCATGAACTGTCTGGGCGTTGGAAGCATGATGGTTCCATCGTCTTCCTTGATTTCGAGGGTACTTCCGGATTCGCTTGCGGCTTTGCTCCCAGCTTCGCTGCCAGGTTGGCTGGTGACAGGGGTTTCTACACAAGATTTCAGTATTTGAAGCTTAAAAGGTGGACTGATTTTGAAAGGAATCAAAGTTTCTGTGTATACCTTGAACGCTGTTGGAGGACATTTTCGCACTTCAGTTCAGTTCCAGTGAATGTCGATAGTCGCAACTCGAATGAGCTGTGCAGAACACAAGTGTTTTTTATGGACACATGCAAAAAGCTAATGCTGCCCGGTGGCGATCTAGACAAAGACTGTCGTTGGGACCAACTTCAGTGTAACGATTTTAGACTCTTGGGCCGTTAGCTCAAGGCCAGGATCAACGAGCAAATTCATACATCATACATGTACATGCATAGGATTCGGATCGATATAAAACGTCAAGTGTATCAAGTTGTATAACATGCAATTAGGTCATTTATAGAGCCTGCTTGGAATTTGGATTAGAAGAGCGGAGGGAAGCCGGTTTGTCGTTTTGTTGATGTTAGTTGACAATTTGTTCGGCTGTTCATAGATTCCCAGAACTGCTGAGGCAGCTAAGTTCGTCAGATATAGGTTTTTTAAGCCGTAAGTTTTAGCTGCTAAACACGGCTTAAAAACATTATCTGACAAAGCAAAGAAAATCCAGCACTGTTCTCCTTCCTCCACACGAGACAAAGACGAATAGCAGTCAAATGCTGCACCGACAACACATATACCAAGTACAGACAATGAATTCAATGTTAGTATTTCTGAAACTTTGGAGCCTCAAGTATCGTCTCTCTCTCGACTTTTTTCTGAAAGTCTGTTTCAAAAGTTTCGCCAAAGCTCCTGCGGTTCAGTCCGAAGTCATAGCCATGGCGTCAACATGCAGTTCAGTTCCACCAGGTAAATCCTCACTTGATTTCTTGTTTCGTAAACCTCTGGCAGTTTAACAAGCTATGAGCAAGGACAAAAGCTAAACTGTAATTTGCCGTTGTTTATTACCAAGAGCTTGCCGACTTTGTCTCAGCGGCGGCCAGCTTTTCCGGGACACGCTTTGCCCATACGACCATCTTTACTGCGGAGACTGCTTCGATGCTTGCGAAAAGGCCAAATGGAAAGAGTGTGCAGTATGTAAAAGCATTCGCAAGCCGGGAACTCTACCGCCAAATTGTGGCCGCAAGAGGAGGCTGCGGTCGGCAGGAGGCCCTGCTGCTGAGACAAGGTGCTGCAAGGGTGAGTGAGCATTGTTGTTTGTTTGCATGTAACATTGTCGTTTGAATCCGTTAAGAGAAGTAGGGTATATATATAGTGAGGAGGTCGATTCATCGGTTTTTGTGAAGGCTGTTGTTGAAATATATATAATCAAACAACTTACCGACACGTTAAATGTTTTTTCAGCCTCATCGAAGAAGGCGTAGGGCAGCCGGTCACTGTGCAGTTGAGTGGGGTGGACTTCATCTACGTATACGAAGGACGGACAGATTAACTCAAGAGGCCATCAAAGGTTCTAGTTATCAGTTTAAGTATGAATGAGTAAGGGGTATGTGTATTTTTGTATATTTTTGGATGGATTATAGTGTATCCGCGGTTATATTGTTTTTTTAATGACTGCATTGTGTCATATTGTTGTATCTCCGTCTTTCGTCTTGCAATTAAAGTTGACTTGATTCTTAGGTCTTGATTTGGGCAAAGAATTTCATTGAAGTATAAGGAAGCAAAGATTTTGCAGTTTAATTTGAGTGTATGACAGAGTGTAACGGAAGCGTTTTGACTGTAAATGCAGTTTTCTAGATATCCTTGCTAAAGCAAAATCATTGGCGGCAGCAGCTGTTATGCACTCAAGTCAAAGTTATGGGTACCGAAAAAGCCTGACATGTATTGAAACCCCGACTCATATAAAAACTTGAAATCAACAAATCTCCACTATGCTGCATATTAAGCTGACAATGAAAAAAGCACTGGAACGAGATAGTGATACAGAAGAACTGAAATCATTTGAATTTTCGAATAAGGCCTTCGGCATGAGCGAAGAGATTTAAGCACAGCGCAAGGGACTTTTACGGCCAAAATGGGGCCGATACGGTGCTCGAAAGAGCGTTTAAAAATCCAGAAGTGCGTTTATTCGGATTTTTTAATCAGATCTCAGTTCAGTTGGTTCCAACACTCAACGTAAAACAAAGGGGGAACTATAAGGAAACCGGTTTCAGCCCATTTCATGTATTTCGACTTGTACTTATATCAAGCTTTCAATTCAAGCCTAAATTCAAAGAAACTATTAAGCAATCGGTCCCAGCCCAATCCAGGTATTTGGACATGTACTTTTCTCAAGGCGTCAAAACAAGCCTAAATTCAAAGGAACTAAAAGAGGACCCGTTTCAGCCCATTCCATATATTTCGATTTGTACTTGCATCAAAAACCTCGATTGAATCTTACATCTGGTACACAGGTGGTGTATGGGCTTTGCCTTGCCCTTTTTGACGCGTAGTGTACTTATGTCAATATGTGGCGGCCTTTGAGCTCCAATTAAAGCTTTATGGTATATGCCTCCAAGTCAAGAATCAGGGGCGCCTGTTTTACAATTATAAGCTGTCTTCTTTCTCACAAGACACTTGTTCAAATGACCGACCCAAAAGATAGGAGGGGATCTTTTTATACTTCACTTCTCATAGTACACACACACAGTTATTACACACAAGGCATTTATTAGCATCATCGCGTTCAACAATACTTACAATTACTGGAACTGGTGTAAAAGGAGCTGCTGTTGAAGGGAGTGGAGCGATTGGGACCTGCAACAGAAAAAGCGCAGTGAGCAGTTACTTTATTTCTGAAGAGGGCTGCATTCAGTCATGAAGAATATGTGCACTTACTTGCGGTAGTGGTAGAGCCAAACAATGAGTAGGGAACAAAGCGAAAACGCTTGTGCATAGCAACATAGTCCGCGCGTATACAATATGTTCTGATTTGATGAATCAAGCTCTACCAAGTACATAAGATCTCACTTGCACGTCTATTTGCGGAATTAACTTCCTTTCACGATACTGTTGTTGCCGTTTCAGCTGGAGTCACTACCCGATCCTACGAAGATTATATAGATATTGGGAGCTCGGCTCCGGGATGGACTTTCGACGAAATATTGTCGGACCGAATAAGAGGCCATGTCCTTTGTCCAAATAGCGATTTTGCTACCCTTAGACGGCTCAGGTCAGACGAGCGGATGCCTAACGGCGAAACAATTCACCAGTGCGGTTGGTGTCTTCACCGATCCAAACCGCAGGAACGAACCATCAGAAAAGGTGACACTTGGGTCCAATGAGGATTTCCCAATAGACAAGGACTTCACGACCATATGAAGTAAGTCTAACCGAGCCCAAACTTTGAAACACTTGACCATGATTTCATTGATTTGAGGCAAACATGACTTGTCATGTTTTCATTAGCGAAGATTCTCTCATCAGCCTCCTTTATTAACGGAAGCATGACCAGTCATGCTTTAGTAATTCTGGCACAGTTTCATTATCGCACACTGTGTTCATCGGGACCAGTTGGCGTCAGTTGCGACACTTCGAAACTCAGAAGAGGTTCAACTCTTGAAATCTGATTGGGATTTTTGAATGTGGATATTACAAATTGATTTCTATTTATGAAGTTACTGTGAGCGAAACTATTGGGACGGAAACGGCGACTAGCCGTGGAAGTGGAAATACAGTCGGTGGCGGTGATGGAATGATTCTGAGGACAAGAAACAAGGTTTTGGATACTCCTGTAACTGGAGATGTAGGCGAAAACAGCGCTGATGATTGTGAGATTTCTGTTACTTTTTGGTGGTAAAAACAAATCGTGGTTGAAAGTGTAATATTCATTTCATTCTTGGTGATGCAGCAGTCCTGGCGATAAATGGAAGGAAAAATATTCTAAAAGCTGCTGATTCAACGAAAACAAAAATAAATTGTGGTAAGAGTTGAAATTGAAATCCTCCAACAGACTTGGGTCGGTTTTGCAGTTGTGAACTTGTAAGACATTGTGAATTTATATGAATCCAATGGTTATAAAACGTTTTCATCCACAGGTTCAACGATGCGTGACGGGATAGCAAGAAAGGATATCAGAATTTACATGTAAAGTTTGTGGAAAGGTCTTGACAAATGGTAACCTGGAGTCACATTATGAGAAGCTACAGTTGAAAATTGAAAACGACGGGTTTGTGAAAATATGTTCTTTATACGGGACGATTTGAAGCTAGCGAACCCATAAATTGTGAATCTTTATTCATTCATCAAGATTAGTTGTAACAGTTGTGGTTTGTATACCTACTACAGGTTCAGGAATTTGGATGGTTGAAGAGCAATATTCAATACCTTGCAATCTTGACTTGACAATATTGATTACTGATCCGATGTGAATAATAGCCTCCATTGGATGCTGCATTGTCTCATTACAATGCTGGAGATTCGAAATGACGGCATCGGTGAATGCATGTTTAATTCCAGTCACCACTTGGTAGCTACAGTGGACCTGCAAAGTGGCCTTCAGATTAGTTTCTTCGAATTTCTCTAGCACCCGAACACTTTGTACCATCCGAATTCGATGTGTACTAAAATGCTCTCAAACACACGGGCTCTGACCTACATAACAGCAGCATGGCCTCTGAAGCCCCTGGGGCCCAATAAGTACTTCTCCCAGATGAAGGATGGCTTCTTGTGGGCGCAAACCAATTCGAATCTGAACCAAAAATTTTATGACAGTAGAATACAATACCGAGCATGACTTGACCAAATTTGAAGAGGCGATTCCTTGGCGATAAAGTCTTGTTCCCCGTAGACTAGAACAAACTTCTGAACTACATCTTTGAATTCATCCAGAGAAACACCCCGCTTCTGGAGATCAAAAGCAGTTTATTTTCGTCATCAGTCCACTGGTAGTAAGTTACTAAACCTTCGGCGTCGGGTTCCGCATGCTGAAGTAGTTCTTGAAATTCTTCGGGCTTCGGGCAATTATCACACTTCATGAATACGCAGTCTTCAGAAAGGAATGAGCAGTACATTATATCAAGTATGACGTCCATTTTTCCGTTGTAGTTACAAGCTTTCCTCAGAAGTTCCATATTTTCTTGACAGGAGCAAGCGCAAGATTCAGAAAATCCCATTTTCCTGGCCCATATGCACTGTTTTGGTCGCTGTTGGGAGAAGAATCCGAGTGAAACTTGAACATTGGGATGTGCTTCAAAAAATTCTTGTACAATTCCAAAGAGACAGTAGTAATTGTTGTTTTGCGACCTAAATTTTCCCAACTTTCTTGACATCTCGATTGTTTGGACTTGGTCCGCTGTTGTTGGGGTGCAAGTAAAACTCCTGAATAGTTCGCCGTGTGTCTTCAGAGATATACTGGCGCTGTACTCCAGTTCTGGTTACAACCAGACTTTCCTTTCCGTAGAGCCGTCGCAACTTTACTCTTGTATCTAGAGCAGTCAAATTTGGCACGAAATGAGTTAATTGTTATGGCTTTTGGAATAGCAGTCGGAATCCGGAAGCGGTCATCGACGGTGGTGGCACGCTGGAAAGCTTCCACGAGGTCATTAAGATGGAGTTCCAAGCTTTTGCAGACTTTCTTGTTTGTGACGGTCTCACCGAAGAGTACATTTTCGATTTTCAGCTCCAGTAAACGCTTCGGTTTTGAGAACTAGATCCCCCAAAGCAAAGCGGCATCGGCTTTCCTTCAAGAAAAGTCTTCATTTTCATTACCAATGAATGTCTGGATTCTGGCAATTACTTGGGCGTCCTCCCTACGTATAACTTCTTCAAGTAAAACGGGTTTTCGGGAGAGATCTTGGCTACTGACGTCTGTTGTTTCTGACCAGACACTTTCCTGTTGGCTGTCATCTGACTGAGCCGTAGAGTCACTTTGCTGAGAATCTCAGCAAATAGATGTTTTTCGTTGAAATCGTTTCAGAAACTCGTTTAAGCTACTCAATACAAGCGTTCATGAAGTGCTTGGCTAACAGTAATCGGATTTCTGTTCGAATAATATGGTAACTGGCTTCGGGTCGTCGGGTAATTGGCATCGGGGCGTCGGTTAATTGGCATCTGGTATAAAGCCGAATATTATTCGGGTTTTCGACTAAAAAGTGTCATCGGGTTCGGGTTAAATTTCTCGACTATCTGGCATCGGGTTTCGGGTAACTGGTACACGTATACTTCGGGCGTTCGGGTAACTGGCCGCTCACTTCATAAATTACATGTACCGCTTTTCGATGCCCATGTCAATGTTTACCTTTTCATCGTATGCGGTTTTCAACTTTTTGTGTACGAAAGATGTAGAATTTGACAGAATCTTATCTTGTGCCTTGCGTAAGTTTATTATTTACAATTCACCTCAAAATGTCTAGTGAAGAAGAAATTCAAAAACAGCAAGAACAGAAGCAGCAAGCACTGCAAACGAGACTTTACTTCATTTTGGGCAAACTTCAGGAAATGTCGCAAGAAATTCCGCCGTGAGTTTGAAATCGTCCAGTTTCTTTGAGTCGTTATGTTTATTAATGCAAAATTCTGGAACTTTTATATTCATTCACACCATTTTTGATACTTTCAGGAAGTACCAACAGAGATTGCCTCCAGAGTTACTGTCGGGATTGGCCAACACGCTCTTGCACGACACTGTTTTCGAGATTGTCAAAGGGTTGAAGGAGATCCAGGACCTGACTGAAAAGAATCTGTATCAGACACGAGTTACGTTGATGGAAAAGCATAGAAGTAAGTTGAAGGACTCGAAATTATTCAACAAAGTCTGAAGTAGACTGTGTGTATATGTATTCGGGTAGAATGGGAACTGATGATTGTTTTTCTTGGGATTGTGTAGACGAAAGATACCTGAACAAAGACGTAATCAAACCAGGGATCTTGAAAGAAATGAAGTACCGTCATAAAAAGGACTTGAAACATCATGACATGAAGATACTCCAAAACATGGACCAAAAAGTCAGTGATCAGCAGGTCATGCTTGAGAAGGCTGGAGTTCCAGGCTTCTATGTGACCAACAGTCCTTTGGAGATCAAACTTCAAATGTACATTCTAGATTTTATACTCAAGTTGAGTGAAATGGCGTTACCGTCGGTAGTTTTAGAATAGATACTGTTAGAGTACTTGATAGATTCAGATCATTAGGAATAGGAAACTATTCGTGAACACTGTTTACATTAGTATGTTGTATGTTGACGAAAAAGAAAGATTGTTAAGTTATATCGTGTACATGTTTAGGTGCAGGAGACAGGTTGTAGTAGGACCATCGTTATATTTTGCAAGTACTATATAATATCCCATGATTGAGATTAAGAGACCAATTTGTATCTTATATCTATAGCAAACATTATAAATATATCCATTTTCCTAGAGTAAAATGTTAGTATCAACAATGTTAGTTTCTGGACAAGCTGTTCAGTTTCATCGGGCATTCATACAATCAGTTTGACGTATATATCCCTCATTAACTTTCTTCAGAAAATAATAATACAAGGAAATCGTGCAAGCAAAAATTAATGCGATGGCCGGGAATCGAACCCGGATCAACTGCTTGGAAGGCAACTATGCTCACCATTACACCACCATCGCATGTTATGTCTACAAGACGAATTTCGTCGCATACATCCCAGACCACCTTTCACGGTTTGTGGCTCATCTCATACGCTGGTTTAACGCTTGTAGCGTTTTGCAGAATGTTGCAGAAGCCGAAATCAATTTCCGCAAAACGACATTTCAACCTCTCTTGATTCCACATTTCTTGAACGAATATTCAATCTCCAACCTCTCCGCTTTCAATAATTTATTTATCCATCACGAAAAACCTTATAATCACAATCAAAACATTGCTACTTTACTTCTACTTCCTCAACTCCTTCAATTCGCCAGCATCCCAATCAAAATCCGCCTTTCCACTCGAATACGCCAATGGATTCTCAGACTTGCGCTCCGCAATATCCTTCGCCACTTCTTCAGCCGAAGCCTCATCCAAGGACTTGCCAAATCCGTAAAAGATATCCTCCGTATAAATCCTATCCTTCCTTCTATAAGTTCCATGAATCTTGTCCCACAATTCGCAGTTGAAGCCAAAGTTGACATGGAAGTACTGGTGATGATTATCATGGAAGATACAATCAGGCTGCCACGGTTGCCACCAATGACGCATGAAGTTGATGCCCGAATGATCAATGATTCCATGGTAGTAGATGTAGATCAGCTGTAGGCACCAAGTCCCTATGAAAATAATACAGCCAATACAATTCTTCAACTTCAGAACTTTAGAACACTTCAACAAAAAACTGTCACTGTATCTTACCCCAATAAAGCGGCATTACAAACATGGGAAACACCATCACAGTCTGCATATGAAGGAACTCGACTGGATGAAGTGCAGTGACCGAAAAGGCCGTCGGCTGCTTGTACGTATGATGAAGCTTGTGGAAGTTTTTGTAAAAGAAGGGCACATGGTAGAATCGGTGATGCCAATAGGTCACATAGTCCTGGACGAAGAAACAGACTGGGACGTGAAGAACGAGGTAAATGTAGCCGTATTCCGCGGGGTCGAAGTAGATTGTCGTCCAACCGCCGTTAAGGACGTAGGCAGCCAAAGCTGCTGAAGCCGCACTGGAAAAACAAGAGCGAAGGTCAGGAGGTCGGAGGTCGTCCGAATTAATCCATTAATTTTATTATATATAACTCCATTGTGTGTTACCTTCCAAAGATCAAGCTGATACTGCCAATCATAATCTCATGGCGTTCCAGTTCAGGGCTGAGCCACTTGTCGGGTTGACACTTCCATTCGTGTGGGCGATCACGCTGACGGACATAGTAGTACCACTGGGGATGACAAACAGCTTTTTGAAAACCGCGCGCTACAAAGGTTCACCAGTCATAGAGTAAAGTAGAAATTTTACATGCAAGAAACCTCCAACGCCGAAATACATGGCGTAAGACACGATGGTCGCAGGGATCAGAATGGAAAAGTAGCCCTTGAATCGCAGGTTCATCCAGTCTGACCAAGATTCGATGAGCTCTTCGGATTCTTCCATGTAGGTGTCGCTCCCGCCTGTTTGCACGTATTTCAGGATGTAAACACCAAAGAGGACCCATTCGCCTGTCGAAGTTCAAAGAAGTTTCAAGATTAAATACATTGTATCTGACTGTGAGTATGATTGTTTCAAATCACAAGTTTCAAGATTTAATATCTCAGGATAATTGTTTCAAAAACTGACCTCTGGCGGTGATGCCAAGAATGAACATGGCAATGGAGGCGATTAGCGATCCAACAATGTTGGGAAGTTTAGAGAACAATTTCTCCAGTTTTTCATCATTTTTCTCGCCCCAAAACAAGCAACTGGAAAATAGCTGGAGCAAAACGGGATACGAAGATTTCTCATGGGTTTCTTTGGAATCTTCTGAAGCAGCTTTCGGATGCAACAACTGGGCGGGAGCTGAAGTTGTGGTGGCCCGGCTTTTGGCGGCGCTTGGGGCCATTTTTGTTGAAAATTTCGAACACTCTTTTACACTGTAGATTCAGTGGATTTTGTCGACTCTGTAGGAAATACAAAGGATTAATTGAGCCAGCTTGAGCTGGTGGGGCAGTATTTAATTGTATAATGATTGAACCTGATATCACAGGCAGGAGATCAATCAGCTTGCTGGCTCACGAATCATGAACCAAACAACAAAATGATAATGAACAATCGACTATTACATATAATATGCGATTTTTGAACCAACGTTTCCACCTGACCTTTGCCTTGGAAAGTTGATAAGATTTAGGTGTAATCTCGTCGCCCGATTCTGTCCGATAAGGTTTGGTGGACAGGTGTTTTTGCCCATTTTTTTGGCACCTGCTCCTCGTTCAACTGTCGAGATTGACACACATATATAATATGGCAATTTCCAATTCTAACAGGCTTTGTAGGGTCAATTCCAAATCTTTGAGAAGCAGTCGAATCAAAATTATATGATCCAACTATTAGAACTCGCACCAATTCAACGAAAAATCGATTAGTTAATTGTACAGAATGTAATGGTTTGTGGCTTCTTCTTCGGAGGTTGCTCAAGTTCAAGGTCAAGCAAACAAGAGGCTGCAGTTGCAGTTTCTATGTAGTTAATGATAGCTGATATCTCTTGTTTTAGAATAAGACAGCGTTACACTTTGTAATCATCGAGGTCATTTAATATCGAAAATCCAATGTGTGTAAACTCACTTTAAAATGTTATTTTAACACAGGAGACTGGATTGGCTGCATACATCTTCTTGAAATATTTTGGGATTATTCTAGCGAAACGTTGACGTTTAATCAATCGCCGTACTTAATTCTAGAACATTATGAAGCCATGGGCGGGTACTTCATCCATCCAACAGACCGCAGCCTTTTCGGCGTTCCGTTTGTATTCCATGATTCACTTGATAACATTGGCATACTGACGTAATAAACATGTGCCTATTATATATACAAACTGATTGTTGCAACTGGTTTACCTGCTGATTATCATACGGAATTATTTTGCAAAAAGTTGAACAATTCTCAAACACTTACCAGGAATATGAATTCATTGAGATTTTTTTTGCTCAAGGTTCTTCAATGTGGTTATCTTATACTCCTTGCAATTTCCAAGCCATTTGAGATTCCAGCGCCCACCGCGGCTATGTTAAGGTTGTTTAGATCTAGAAGAGAAGTCAAAAGAAGCCAGAGAACATGAAGATTCTTCTACTGATACTGCTATTGGTTTGGACTTGTGAAGCCGTTCGACTCGACTTGGCAGAATTCGACTACAGTAGCCTCAAAGGTATAATCAGCATTTTAATATTCGGAACCAAGCTTCAGGTACACACTAATTTTGAAATTCCCGCCACTTCTCAGCATGGAACTGCGGAAAACTAAACGTGATCCCCTCAGACGCCCGCACTTCAGCCCCGTGGCACGCCGTCATCTTCTACCAACCAACTCCCTCCTCACCATGGAAGTTCTTCACAACTGGGGCCATCCTAGGGCCCTCAACAGTTCTGACCGTGGCGCCTGGGCGCCTCGGAGGGCCCCTTCGGGGCTCCTCCGAAGATGACAAACTGTATCCTGCCTCACGCTTCCTTGTGGGCGTGGGCCTCAACTCCACAGCCTACAACGCCCAGGACGAACACTCGCAGTTTTCGCAAGTTCACTTCTTGGAACCTTACCTCCAGCATATTGGCGAGAACCGCCATTACCATTTGCTCCTGTACCACCTCAAGACCATTTTGAACTTGAAGACTCCATACGCCCGAGCTCCATGCCTGGTTCCAGCTGACGCTTACGAACTGTTCACGGACAGTTACTTCACTTTGCCATTTGCCTGGAGTGGCTTCGTGGTATCCAAAGACGGCAAAGAGTCCAGCCGTCCATATCAGCTGAAGTACGAACAGATTCCCAGCGTCATCAAAGAGCGCTGCGCTAAAGCCACCAAGTTCCACTACGGCGACATCCATCCGAGAAACCCGTTGTGCGCCAGCAAAGAAGGAATCGATCCGTTTACGGGGAATTCGACGAAACTAGTGGCTAGTAATTCAACAACTTCTGGGATGTGCTATTTACATGGGAGTTTGGCGCTGGTGAGCCAGAGCGAGCGGTTTAGTTTGGTTGGCATTGTGGCGCTGATTCCAGCGCGAAGGAAGCATCGATGTGATGACCAGGCGCTTTATGTTTTGTCGGAGGTGGCGCATTACTACGACTGGCTTTTGAATTCAGTGGCGTAAGAGCTTGATCTAGATGTCCTTGAAAAACATTTTTGGCGGGTTATTTAAAGTTTCAAATCTTCCACAGCTGCAGCCCGAATAAATACTGGTGCGGTACTGGAACAGCCAATAAGTGCGTACCGATTTCGAACGTTTGTAACGGAATTACCGACTGTTCCAACGGTCAGGACGAACATGAGCAGCTTTGCTATGCTCAGAATCGATGCGGGCGCGAAGTCGGCGAGGGCGGCGAGCTCCAATTCAACAGTTCTTCTGAATCTCGCGGGCATTTCTGCGGAGTTACAGACTCATGCATTAGTTCGAAGAAGGTCTGTGATTTGGTCCTGGACTGTGAAAGCGGTGGGGATGAACATGAGTCGAGATGTAGCAGCAGTAACAATGAAAATCTGGCCCCAAAATCAAGTGGATTCTGCACACTTCCAGAGACTTCGGAGGTGAGTTCGAAAAATCTTGAGTATTTTCAAGCTTATATACAATGTAAAACCATGTGTCCTATGACCTAGGGCGTTGTGACGACCTGCTTTTCGGAAACCCGGGAATCTAATGCATCTTGCGGAGCTACTGCGGCTCCGGGTCAGAAGGTCAGGCTCCAATGCGACGTCCTCTACTCGCCAGTGTACGAAGCGGAGTCGGTGGAGTTTTCATGTTTGCCTGAAGGCAAGTTCGAAAGAATTCCGCCGTTTTCATGTTCTCCAGGTCAGGCAGTCAGGCGTTTGATGATTTTTTGAGCTTTCTAAGTTATTCAAAACCTTGATTTTTGCTTTAATTTTTGATCTTCCAACAGTATGTGGACTGTACCAGCCCTGGTCTTCCAACACTTCATCCGAAGAACCGCTTCGACGAAACTTCCCATGGAACGCGCTGGTCTTTACATACTCTGATGAAAAACCTCAAAGCGAATCTGACCTCGACCCGACGCTCAGAGCATGCTCAGCGACCTTAATCGACCCTTCGTTTATTATTACTTCGACACAATGTTTTCAAAAGGGCCA
>JAQGBJ010001528.1:0-22355 GCA_034698345.1 Sphaeridia pumilis | reverse complement strand
GCAATCTTCAAAGTACCGACGAATCCTTCGTCAGCTTCCGCTATGAGCGTCTTAACCGGTAATGCTCGCCCAGGTTCATTGTTGCCATAAACTCCAACAACTGCAGCCTCAGGCAACCCCAATTTTTCAAGTACTTTTGCTCTAGCTTGGGCAATGGTGGCACTTGAAGGAACGTGTACTTCGATGGACCTTTCCACTTGATCTCGATCATCGGCGACATGATGAGCGAATATGACGATATCTTCAAATCATAAACAACAAATAACGTTAGCACATTAATTTTCTGAAAGAAGTGCAAGCTACCAACAGCAACTTTGAGTCCCTACCGCTTTGGCTATACACTTCAAAACTTTCTTCCGGTTTTTTAACCTGGAGTAGGAAGCCTTCGGCGTCAGTGATAGGCATTGGACGTTTGACAGCGATGCATATAATTTCGTCTTCTTTTCCCTCAAAGCTGTTCTCGATTATGTTAAGGTTCTTGTCACCTCTGATCAATCGAACGCAATCGTTGGGAATCTCAGGTCCTTCAGGGTAAAATTCCTACAGATGGGGGAAAGTTTAATTGAATTGCCGATTCGAAATCAGCTATTTACAATCTAATACATACCTTGTAACATTGCATTGCAGCTTCTTGCAAACTTGCTGATCTGTCGATGACCATTTCCTTGAGGTTCTGAATCTCAAGTTGTCCTTCAGTCCTGGTTCCTACAGACAACTTGATCGTGTTTCGCTCCAGTTCTTCTCGCTCATAACATTTTTGGTCAGCTTCTTTCATACTGTCCCACATGGTCTGGAAACAAGGTTTTTAAAAAAGTTGTATCGCATTTTACTGATAGACCATAGGGAATGGTTCATACCTTAATGTGCGGAGGTAGCATTTCATAGGTAATGGGCAATGAATTAAGCACTGGGTCCTTCCTTCTGTACACCAAAATGTAGGCAACTCCACCTTCGCTACTGGCGTCTGTCATTAGATCGTAGCCGCCATAAGTCTTGGTGATTTCTTCCTCAGATATCTGTAGTAAAATAATTCATTCATGATAGACTTGCTTGTATATATAAATAGAAATTAAAAACTCGTCAAATGCCAAATTTCGCTGCTTACCCTTCGAACACTTGTATCGTCGCATCGGTACCACTGGCCAGACTCGATGTCTTTGATATAAGCGTAATAATGTCCTCCGTTTACTCCGCCTCTGTGTATCAAAATCGCATAGAGTTGATAGACATTTGGGCCTGAAGTCGAAGGAGCTTCAGGATTCCTTGTTTCCCCTGCGGCCTCTTCAGGAACCTTTTGATCTTCAGTAGCTTCTGGTTTCTGAAATTGCAATCACAGTCTTAGCATGGTGATACACAGACTTGAGAAACCTGGAAATTATATATAATACCTGCTGTACTGCTGGGGTTTTTTCGGGTTTAGCTTGCAGGATTTTTGCCAGGTCGATCGATGGTCTGCTGTGGACTACTTTTTGAGCCTCTGGTCGATCCAGTTTGAACAAGTGCGGCTGCAGTTCAGGAACTCGGCTGTTGTCACTGGTCGCGTTGACGGTCTCAGGATCGAGCATTTTGTTCATGTCCAATGTCATTGGAAAAACAACTCTGAAAATTTCGAATGAGCCAGCTTACAGTAAATGGACTCCTGGACAGATCTGATACCCAAAACATACTCATCATTTAGCTTGTGTTTCGTCAAACTCCGCCAGTTGAATTCGAAGCGATTAAGTGTGATGGTGAGGATATAAGGGAACTTTTTGAAACTGAGTCCTTTCTTCGCATCACAAGGCTTTCCACAAGGTTCACAACGGTATTGATTGTTGCCGTCGAGGATTTCAGGGGCGACGAAGGCTTGAAGGGCTTCTTCCTGGAAAACAGAAGCCGAATTGTCTGGTTACTGGGATTATCGCAATCACAATTCCGCAAGTCTCCGGAAGATTGTTCTATCTTTTTACCAAAGTTGGGGCGTTCAGTGGCTTTCCGAATACCCGAACAGGAAGAGGTACTGCCAAGAAGAGTTCTTCCTTGCAATTTCGTTTATGACACTCCATGCATTCCACGTAGTCGTTCAGAAGACCTCCAAACAAGCTAGGCATAACGCCATCTAACATGGTCCCCTTGAGCTCCTCCGTCAAGTAGTCCATAAGAAGTCTGTACAGTTCTTCGACGTCTTGCTGCATCCAAACTTCATTGTCCCTCCATCCGAACGTTTTTGTCAAGTCATCAGTTTCAACAGAAGATCGAACAGAAAACTGGATGGAAACCCGTCATATCTTTCAAGTTTTCAATTCCACATCCATCACTTGAAATTCTTTTTAAAAATTGTACCTTACCTGCATATGAAGAAACAACTTCTGAAGTGCTAGAGCAATTGACTTGTTTTCACTCTTCTCTTTGTTCTCAGCATTGTAACTGTACAGCGCATTTCGAAACTCTGGGGTGAAGAACAAGGTCTGAATCAAACTGTTCAAGTAGCACGTCATTGTCATGTTCTTCAGTCCCACGAATTCCCTTCCGCATGAGAAAACTTCATCTGCAGACCCAAAACCATGTTACCAGTTTGCCATTTATTTCTGAGCAACTTTCGAATTTGACTTACCAGCTGGCGCGCTGTTGAATCGAGTAAACTTTTTCCGTTCCAGCGTCACATTTTCAACATCATGTGAAATAACAACTCCCTTGGAGAGTTCCAACAGGTCAGAGGTATCAGAAGCCGTCGATTTTGAAATAGCCACCAGACCTTTACGTTTTTCAACTGTGAACGGGTACTCTTTCTCTCTGCTCGGAGTAATGTTGATCATGGACAAAGGCTCCTGTTGTGGTAATTTACTCAGCTCATACTGAAATCATTTGTTTACAAACATTTACAAGTTTTTCCTTGAGTACATATCATAAAAATTATCCTGGAGTCTCTTACAATCTCCCCGCGCTTCAAATCCTGGTACACCAGTTCGAACTGTCCTGCCGGAGTTTTGAAGCGGTCCGAAGCATCCTTGACAAACTGTTCAACAGTGACGCCTTCTTCGTATGAGAACAAATTGTTGACACCGTTAGAACTCTGCAGGATCCCTTGCAAATCTCTCACTTTCAGTGTGATCAAGCTTCCAGATTTTCCAATTGCCATTTTGAAACGTGTTGTATATGAATTCGTTTTTTAAAATTGTCGCCAGCGACTACCAAAAGTATTACTGTAAAAGCTGACTTCTTTAGTAACAAACTCAAGTTAAAAATTAGTTGAGAATTTTGCAAGTGGTTTGTAATGTACTTCAAGATGGATGAGAAGCCAATAAACTTTGGTGTTTCTGTTTCTTTCGGAAATCTTTCCTACTTCCAACACTTTGAAATAAGCAACCGGCAGCAGCAGAGCACGCTTCCGGCAACACCGTTTGATTCATTCGGATTCATCATCTTCGGGCATAGCATCACATCTCGGCCGATTTTGCAAGTCTTAAACATCGAATGCGGGTGAAATCTTGCTCAGAATGAACAGTATCAAGTAATAGAGTAATAGTACGAGATCTATAAATAGTTTTGCGTGGATGCGTTATAACCTCTTCTTCTTCTTCATGATCCCACTGAAGTTCATACAACTTCTGGCTGACTACCACTAATAACGCCCCGTTTTTGCTTAAGGTTCAGCTAGCTTCAGTTCCGTTTGCTTCATTTCGCTCAAGCTCTCATTCCCATTATACGATTGAATTATCGAGTTTCAAAGTTCAGCTGTACTCCTCCATCTGGTGACCCGGAACAAGTGTTTTCTGGTAGAGTACCATAGCTGACCATCTATTAATGCGATTCTTATCCAAGCTAGCAGAAGGAACAACATGAAAACAAATAGAGTTGCAAGAATCTAAATACTGAATGGTTGTTTTAACTTTATCAAGTCCCACTTCTTCGGCCGCCTTGAGCATCAATCCAGGTTGGGGACGCAGAACCAAGCCGAATACTACGTCCATTGTTATCAACATTGTCCACAAGCTCGACATGGAATTTCTGAAAGACACTCATGACGAACAAAAACATTATATTCAAAGCAATATAATGCTTCCAATACATGAGCGCCGTCCCATTCCAAACGGTCCGGTTCCGAACGTCCCCATCGAACTGGCCATCTGATGCAATGTATCTTTCAGGGATAAACTTCTCTGGACAATCCCAAATTGCTGGATCTCGGTGGCGAGCGTACAAGTTGGTAATGAAAATGGTCCCTTTGGGAACGATGGCTCCGTTCAGCTGGAAGTCTTTTGTCGCCTTGTGCGGTATCTCAAAAGGAATTGCGCTTGCAGTTCTTAAGGTCTCCCGCGAGGCTGGAGCGTTGATGTGGACCCAGAACCTGGTCGATTTCGCACTGTAGCTTGGCTACAACTTGGAGGTTTTGGGTCATGAACAGTAGGAGCCAATCGAGGTTGCTCGTCAGTGTCCATTGTAGCAACCATAAACTCATGAAGCATGAATCCATTTTTCAGGTCTAAATCTGCAAAATGTTATTTATATAACATATCTACACATGCTTCAATTTTGTATTATAAAAGCTGTATTTTCCATTCCATAACCTTACTCGTTTCATTAGCCGAAAAATCTGTAACATATCCGCAGACTCTTTGCATGATGATGATTTTAACAAGCATTTGCAATATGGTTGGCATAAGTATACTTTTTATTCAATATCTTCTACACCTAAGGAAATTGCAGGTCGTTTCATGGACTTAAAAACTACTACTGATTTATCAGAGCTTGAGGCACCATTCTCTTAAACGCCGAGCCAACAAACAAGGCAACACTATTCGAAACCCCGAAGGAAAAGGCAAAAGGAATGTTTACAGAGCCACAACCTTGACATTGTACAGCTGAGAAAATAAAATTTTTGGTGACCTCTTTGAAATTATTTGAAGTATATAGCGTAGCACTAGAGGGATTCTAACAGGAACAGCTATTTCTATAACAATGATAATATGGTCGATTTTGCGATTCACAATTACATAATCTCGTGTAACAAAGTAAGATTAATCAATAAGTTTTTTAAATCATTAAATCACACCATGTCAGTGCAAACAATTAGTCCGTTTTTTTGTTCATCATGGGCGGTGGAGCGTATGGCGGTGGTGCTCCCGCAGGAACGTAAGCTTGACCACCACCATTAGCATTTGCGTAAGCCACACCACCACCTATCGGACCATTGGCAAATCCCATGTTCTGCTGTTGCTGACCAGGAGCTCCATATGCGGGAGGTTGGGAAGGAGGATAGGAAAAGCCAATGTTAGTTTGCTGAGGATATCCAGGGTTAGCTGCTGGTTGTGATGGGTACATTGGAGCGTACCCGTTGGCTTGAGGGCCTGAAGCTCCGATACCAGGATATGGTGGCGGCGCCTCCGACATGTACACCGTTCCAGCTAAAGTGGTCAGAGCAGAGCAAATACAAGCATATTAATTAGGGTTACCGTACATGCAGTCATTACCTGTGAATCAGTGTCTACTCTGAAGCGCAAGGTCAACTGCCAGAAGGCTTTGTCAACGAAAGTTTTGAACTTTCAATAGCTATAATCTAAATCTATAAGCTAACTTTAAGCTATACACCAACTTTGTACTCTAATCTAATTCATCAGCGATGTAACCGAGAGATTCGATTGTCATAGATTCACAGTTTCGGACACTTCCAACCACCATTCCCTCCCTACTCTAACAAAGCCTTCTTGTCTGATTTTTCCTTTTTGAATCGATTCATTAACGAGTTGACCTCGGCTTCATTCTTGTTGTTGGCACCAGCCGACTTGAACACTTGCGTACCTTCTGGTGGCGGAAAGTTGTAGGCTGGTGGAGCCCATCCATAGTAGTTTCCAGTCTGGTTGTAGTATGACGGTGGTGCAGGGTGAGCACCTCCTGCGTTTCCGCCTCCACCAACGGCGTCGAAATAAGCTGGCGGCGGTTGGTTCCAAGCTGCATCCTGAGCGCTCATTTGTTTCGCTATGATCAGTGCATCAAAAATTAGTAACCTTGAAAGCAGCTCAACTGAACGACACATATATTCCGAAAGTTACCCAAAGAAATTGCTCTCATCATCCCCGTAGCAAACTCAATAGCCCCACCAGCTTTGAATGACATTTTGAATTTGGCTTCACCCCTCCAACCTCCATCAGGCTGGGCTCTGACGGTTCCCCTCAAGTAATTCGCTCCGAAAACTGGCTGCTCCACATCAACATTGCTCAAACAGACGAACGGAAATGAGAAAGATTTGAAGTTGCCACTGGTTTTCTTGGTCAAGAAAATGAGCCGATGTGATGTCAAGTACGAAGTTCCAGTGTTTTCGCCGAGCTTCTTCAGATCATCGCTTCCTCCGAACGACAAAACTGCTTGCGGTGCATGAAGAAGAATCCTGAAACCGCCCAAATTATCAGTATAGTAGATTAAAATCTCAACCTGACAACAGATATTTAAAATTAATATTGCAGTTCAAAATTCAACTGAAACTGTCAACTTACACCTCCCCTTGGTGAATCAAAACACCGCCTTCAATATGCGCCGTGTTTAACGACATTTTGAGAATTTCCCGCAATGACAGATCTTCCAAACCTTACAACTTGATTCAAACCAAAATTTTGAGTTATCACACGTTAGTATTATACTTTGACGTTAACTTTATCAATTTAAATATCAACTGATTCAGCACAACTGTTCGCTCTCCAATGTTTACGTAATTACTGGCACTGGCAGCCATCATTTGACGCAGTTCACAAGAACGTGTATGCATTATACTGCTGCGGTGAGTCATTTCCTTATGCGCGATATGCCGCTGACTGAAGCTATGACCAAGATATGCCAAACCTGTTTGAACAAAGCTGTACGGAAGAAACGATTTTTCTGGAGCTTCTAGAATTCTTGAATCAAAGTTATATAGCTATGGGTTTCTACAATAGCTTTCATCATATTCAACAGCTGTTATGTCATACACGCTAAATACTGACCTCAACTGTATCCAAACTTGCTGAACGCAACGTAGCGAGCGGTAGCCTTAAGATCGGTGGATTCCACAACGATCCCCAAATGTTGAGCACACCAACGTCAGATCAGATGAGCAATGTTCAGAATACAAATGACAAAGGAAGCTGAATCATTTATTAGCGAATTTAAGTCTTTTGAATTTTTGAACGTGCACAGCTGTAATTTGCAATCTAGCAATTCACAGATCAATCTCATATTTTTTAACTGGGAGAACGAGTAAAACTCATATTTCTGCAACGATGAATGAAGGGTGAAGAAAGGATAAACCGGTCAAGCATCCGTTTTGGCAAATCCGCCAATCCTGATGACGATTGCCTTCAGAACGGGTGTTCGGATTCTGAAGTGGAGCATCCCACACTTTGCACTTGTAATCAAGCTGAAGTTGAACAAGAAACCACTGCCAAAGTAAAGGGTTGAGAACCTGAACATTTGAACGTTCCATAATCTGCAATCGCCGACTTATTTAAAGCCATGTTGTTGTGATAGGCTTGTTTGAATGATTCTCAGGGTATCAAAAGTGGTCGTGGTGAAGCTTTGTTTACAACCTGCAGCAAGTGTCCCATCATATAGAAAATATTTCTCCCCATCCGTCCACGACACGACACAACTCACAACATTCTGGCATTCTGTGCTCTGTTTTGCTACCAATCCGATATTCTGTTCATGCATGCAGGCTGGTCTGCATGTGGAATTTTAATGCTTCTAACCAAAAAACAGTTGTTATCTACTAATCCCTGATTAGCGTTAGCAAATGGTGTTTTAATTCTCGCAGACCTTAGGTGTCTGAACTTGTAGCTTCATTTTGCAATTTATCGAATCGTTATACAATTGACTGTGACTCACGAACTGTGTATGTATACGAACTATGGGTAGAATTTGATACGTCAAAGTTAACTGCTGGAAGGCCAATTTGTTGAGCAGCTAGTTCCGCAACTTTTAGTTAGTTTATTTCAGAGCTACTGTACTTGTGGCAGCTTCCAAAATCAATATGTTGAAGGTCCGTTTTGTTGCCGTTGTGGTATTGATGGCCATCTGCCAATCTCCAGCTGAGGTAGGAGCAATATTTGTAAACTGTTTCCAAATTGTTTGTTTTTATAAAGTTCAAGTTCCTTTGAACGATCGTCTTGAACTTCAACATTGAGTGCTTGATGTACGTATTTTGGTAACGTAATGTACTATATTGACCAGTGTATATGTTAAATTTCAGGCTGGAATTGGAATGATGATTGCTACGCAGACAAACAGCGAAGCTTCTCCTGTCGAGGTTTGCTTTTGGTATCCTTCAAACAATTTCACGGTAGCTACTGAAAATGCGGTAAGTTCTGATATCTAAAAAGCCACAGATTTAGTACTGAAGTGGAGACAGCGGTTTGAAAATAACTGTTTCTTTGTTTTTGAATGTAGAAACATTACGACCTGGACGATGCCCGAAATGTAGATCCATGTGACGTGACCAGCACAAACAATGATAAGAAAAACAATGGCAAAGTACTCTTGATGATATTAAGAAACGAAACTGACTGTGATGTTACAAACTACTTGGCCTACGCTAGACAAGTAATATTCATTCTGAAATTCAGAGTATTTACTGATGTACTTCTGGTTTATTGACTTGTTTTTTGTTTTGTTTTTAGTCTACTGCAGCTGGTTTACTCCTGGTCGCAAATAGAAGTCAGCCTGTGAACGACTCCTATTCGTTGGAAGTTTTTGCTGTGACGAAGCAGTTGGATTTATTAGAGGTACCTTACGATTCAAGATGTAATTATGCATGAAGCTTCTGAGTGTGTTTTGTTGTGGTGCTAATTCAAAGGCGTTTGTTGATCTTAGAAGTTGAATTTTACCACCCCGGTTGATGTTCAATTTCTTACTGCCGAAGACTCTCTATTTCATGGTAGCATGGTGGTTCTCTGGAGCTTGGCCGTATTTTGTGTCGCTGTCGGATCATACACTGGCCCGTATAGAGCCATTGCTCAGTAAGTTCCATCCATTCGTCGAGGACCGTGACCGTGACTCGTGTTCATGGGTCAGCTCGTGTGTAAAACTAACTCATTTTCTCTGAACAGAAAAAACGGCGAACCTCAAATTTTGCAAGCAGAAAGCCTAGCCACGGGTAACCCACAAGAAGTCAAACTGAATGTGGTTGCAATCGTCATTATGGTTGCATTTTTGTCTACCGTACTGTTATCCCTGTATTTCTTCTACAAATACCTGGGTAAGAATGAATAGGTGATATGCGCGCTTTGTGAAGGTGATGATAAAATTAATTCCATTGTTTAAACCTCACAGTTTATGCGTTCATGGGACTTTTCGTCATTGCCAGCGCTCAAGCCACGTATCATCTGATCCATCAAGCGTTCTGCTATCGATTTGATAGAATGTCTCCCAAGTAAGTACCTAGTACCGGGGTCATTTAGCATGCTATATGAAATGAAAGTAATTATTGCTACTTGAACATTCCAGAATCCGATCAGCCGGACTGAACCAAATTCTTTTGGGAGTCTTTTGCCTTACAATACCAATTGTTTGGTTCGTGTTCCGCAAACACTCTTTCGCATGGATACTGCAAGACATCCTAGGAGTGTGCTTTTGGTATGTTAATGTTTATGCATCATTCCGTATGCACGCGTTATAATTAACATTAACCGAATTGGACGGCATTCTCTTCTAGCATCCATTTGATTCAAACAGTCCGGATGCCAAGCTTGAAAGTTTGCACTATCTTGATGTCTTTGTTGTTCGTTTACGATATATTTTTTGTGTTCATCACACCATTGTTCACAAAGGTAAGCGTAAGCCCTAGGGCCGAAAAGAATATATCCAACAAGCTTTTTCATTCTATCTTTTGATCTTTAGAACGGTGAAAGCGTCATGGTTCAAGTCGCCACAGGTGGAGATTCAGGCGAAGAATTACCAGTGTTGTTCAAAACTCCAACGTTCGATAAAACTACCATCATTTCACCTTGCTTACAAACACAATATTCCGTATTGGGCTACGGTGACGTTATAATTCCTGCCTTTGTTGTATGCTATGTTCATACTAGAGACATCTTAAATGGAGATTCGAGAAAACCTTATTTCTTCTCTGCAGTTTTCGGTAAGTTCATTTGCAATCTGAATCTGGAATGAATCTTCTTTTCGGCTCAGATACAACAAAATCCTGGTCTTTTTGCGAACAGGTTATGGACTTGGACTAATTATTACTTTCATCGGACTTGTTTTGATGCAAACCGGGCAACCAGCGCTTCTATATTTAGTACCTTCCACCTTGATCCCGATCTACATTGTCGCTTTGATCAAGAAAGAAGTCAAAGTATTGTGGAATCCATCTTCTGCAGCTACGTTATAATCTGGCGGCTGCAACCATCAACCTAAATACTGTTTTGTCATCCTAGCCTTAGTTAAATTATGTTTTTTGTTATGTTTTATCGCAACGACATTGTTACCGGATGCTAGAATGTTATCCGGCCGCAGCCATAATAAAAAAGTGCTATCATGTTTCTAAAATACTACTGGGATGAACTTTACTATACCAGTTGAAGACTTCAAAATGAGTCAGACAATTTTGAACTCACAGACTAAGATATCAAACAAAATTCGTAGCAAACTTCTTGTTTACTGTTTAAGAAACAAGTACAAAAGATGCATAAATATCCATTGATTTGGAAGATCAAGGCATCAATATTACAATTAAGATACTCTTCGTGACAAGGATAAGCTACAAGTCATAACACTCATACAGCTACAGCTCGAATGATTTCAGCAACACACGAATGCACCTTCGCAAGTCCGCTGTTTTTATGCCGCTGAACTAAAGTCTCTCCGCTAAGGGATTTGAACATGATAGTTGAGTCAGCATCGTTGTGGATCAGATTTCCTATAGCCACAAGTAGGCGAAAGACAGCTTCAGGTTCATCAATTACTTCCAAGATATTCATTGTAGCCATGAGAAGTTCATCTTTGCTCTCTCGTGATGACCATTCGGGGTGATCCTTCGAAGTAGCAGCTATTGAGTAGTTCAGGAACAACGTAGCTGTTGCTATTTGATTCTGTTTCGATGTTTGTATGTTTTCCAACGCTTTGGCGATGACTACGGCTCGGTTCTCTAACATCACAGGAAGAAGAGAGCGAAACAGGTTGTTCAACAATTTCATCGCCAGCTGTTGATTCACTAGGTGTGGAGCAGCTACATATTTAGGTACAAGGGTGTCAACGATAGGTACCGCTGCGTTGAGCTGGAAGGCAAAATTGGTATTGATGACTCCGACTCTCAGCAAATCGAGGATTGGGAACACTCGCTCTAAAAATATAATACAGTTCTTCAATGAAAAATAGGCTCCTAATTTTACACAAAGTAGTATTCCCGAAGGTTTTACCTGTAGGAAGCTCCAGAAAATTCTGCACTAAAACTTGCACTTCTTCGCTGTAATTTCCACCGGCGACATTTTCAACGAAATAAGCTACCATGTCTGGAGTAATCTTATTTGAAACACCCATCTCCTGAATGAATTCAGTCAACTTCGTTCTAACAGCATCGATATTTGGTTTTTGCTGAAACACTAGAAACTCTGTCACTGGAAAGGATGGACCGGTACTGACGGAATCGCTTGACCGGGCTGCTTGAGATCGATATGCTCCAGAGCCTGTTAATGGATCCACCAAGCCACCACCACCCATTGGTTGCGCGTCGGACGTGGAGCCAGGAACGTATCGATTGCCTCCTGAATTGCAGAATTTCCCGTCAATACAATGATTGTTGCAAAATTCGATTCTCATAAAAAACTTTAATAATCTATCACCTGTGAATGGATCAGCGTAGTTCGATTCAGGAGTAAATGTGGGTTGTTTTCCTTTTGTCATGGTGATAATGTGATTGGCAACTTGGTCAAGACATTCTGGTGTCAAATCGTTCTTTTCGATAAATCTCTTTGCAGCAAACCATGGATCTTCAGTCAGATTGAACGGAAGTTTCAATTTTCTCTCACTGTCAACTTCAACATCGAAAACATAGTCGTATTCCTGCAAACGAAATGCCAAATAAGCACCAGAACTCAATCACTATTGAATAACATCAGAATGCTAAGTACCTGCCCATCATGAAGAACTTTTCCCGACGTAAGCTGTGTACCACCACTTGCACCGACAACGTCTCCCACTTTCTTCCATTGTTGCTCAGCAGCAGACCAGCTATATAGAGCTGCCTTGGCTCCTTCACGGATAACCTTGGTAGCTCCGTCGGATTTGCCTTCCACTTGTAAAGCTTCCGGACCAGGATACTCGCTTAGTTTTTGTCCCCCAAGCTCTTCAGACATGGCTACAGCAGTGGCGGACACTTCTTCATCAAACCGGACTTGCAGGTCCATTGGAGCATACAGGTCAGGTGACTTCGTGAAAACTCTAACGTTTCCATCACTGCAAGCAAGTAAAATTGATAACCTGCCATTGTTGCATCTCGAAGGTCCAAATAATTGTTTATCTATATCTGCACCTGCTACCAGTGACAACGTCACCATCAGGCATCACATCTACACACCAAACACTAGTTGCCGGATGGAAGATGACTTGTACACATTCATTCTTCTTCCAAATCCTCAAGCTACGATCTTCTCCAACTGAGACAAACCCTGATCCATCAGGAATGAGTGCCAATCTAAAAATGATTATCAGCCATTTTAACCTTCACATTCGTACACATAAATACTTCTGATCGTCATGCTAAAAAGACACCTCCCCAGGAATGATCCCCAGTCTTACCTGTATATGAAGTTGCTATGTCCGTACAGCACCTGCACACATTTTCCTTCTGAAATACTCCACACCCGAACGGTGGCGTCGTTAGATGCTGACAAGAACATATCCGCGTTAACTGCTACAACAGCTCGGACGCAATCTGTATGTCCTACAAATGTCTTTTTCGCCTGTTCCCCTTCCCAAAGCTTGATAGACTTGTCAGCGGAAGCTGTAAGGATGGTCCGAGTTCCGGGAATAACCGATACGTCCCATACCGCTTGCTAACAAAAACAGAATCTGCTGACATGCTGTCTTTCAACTTGCATCCAGCAATAAGTAATAAATACTACTTACTTCATGACCAGTTAGCGTTAGAGTGCTAGTTTGGTTCTCCCAAACCTTCACAGTTGTATCCCAGGAACTTGACACAAAAGTTTCGGAGTCTATAGCTGCTAAAGCACAAACTAGAACCATGCAAAAACTTTATGAGTTTTCTTATAAAATGAACATGCATTCCAGCCAAGTCCATAATGATTCATGTTAAATATAAAGTGCCTTACCAGTATTTTTATGGCCTACAAGACGAAAAACTGGAGCTTCCTGACCCAACTCGAAGGCTAGGACTGTGTGATCGTTGCTACCCGTCAAGATGAGTCCTTTTAGATACTTGGAGCTAGGTGGAATCACCTTCACACAACTGACGAAGTTTGTGTGCCCAGTATTCGTTTGAAATGGGTCGAAGGATCCGAGTTCACTGTAAGATAGAAACTTCGTTCAATTTTCTCATGGGGTTTCTTGGCGAATAACAATAACGCTGAACTTACTTTGGCATCCAAACTATGGACTTCTTGTCTCTGGATCCAGAAACTATGAACGATTTTCCGCCTTCCGTAGTTCCAACCGATACTCCTCGCACGTCAGAGCTGTGGCCCAGCAATGTGGCTCGGATTTTATAAACTTCTTCCATTTCGATTGCCTAAATGTCTTCGAAACCCCCAGAAACTGCGATGTCACTTTTAATGTTTTGGCCTTTTAGTGGACGCGATGACGACGAAAAATTCAAACTTTGCTTGCCGGCTGTTTTGTTCAGACGACGACTTCTACAAGTACATGCACTATTTTGCCGGTTGAATTATCTCCCCCGTTCCACTAACGTCATGTACATAATGATGCCATCGAGTTTATTTCTATGCTTGAGACTGACGGGAATTTCAAATTTAGCAATTTTCAAAGCCATAGACATGAGAAACAAAAAAGACAAAAGAAGTATTTTCCAAAAAGCTGCGGCATGATTTTTTAATATTGCGAATTTTCAATTATAGAACTGTTTCGAAGACGTCACTATAATTAAGTATAGCAAGGTTTCAAGACAATTAATGCGCTCATCCGATATTAAAGGTTACTTTTTATTCACATATCAATTCTGCTTCGATGTACGGAATGAAATTCACGAATGTTTTTTGTTTTACAGAATGTCTGAGCATAATCTGAAGGTGGCTACCAGAAGCAGCAAGCCAGGCTCCATTGACCAGTTTACGAAGCGGGTAATTGACTGCAAAACGTTTTCGTTTGAAGGATGGCAAATTTCGTTGACGAAGAGTACCATCTTGCCGTCCAATTGCTATTGTTCTACGTTAACCGGAACACAGGAGGAAATCGAAAGCCAGTCTAGTGAAAAGAACACTTGTCAAGTTTGCAGGTGTGAAAGGATGTTCAAGTTCAAGATTATACCGTCTGCAACTACCAGAACAGCGAGTAATTTTGTATTTGTAATTCCAGGTTCGAGAAAGAAGTTAAGCTGACACATCTACCTGAAATGGTATTCCCCGACAACCGACTGCGTTTGGAATATAAAGATTCTGGATTTATTCTGGACTTTAATGTCATCGACGCGATACAACAGATACAGGAACGGCCTACAGAAATCATCAGAGTGGCCTGCGCCGATGAATGGACAGCTGCACAGTCACAGTGAGTAGTTGTTGGTAATTTCAAAGTGTATTTCATTGATCCATGATCCTAAAAGTCGATGTTCTATAATTCCAGGGATAACAAGGACTTACCTAGTCATGTGAATTATGATTGGACGTATTCTACATCGTACAAAGGAACTCTGGTTTCATCTCAAGGGTCAGAAGGAGAACTGTGTGCTCAGCCTTCTTCCGAGAAACTGAATCTTGAAAAGTTGAAACTGCAGGAGAAAATTCTCTTCTTCGAAGAACTGAACCTATACGAAGATGAATTACACGATCATGGGACTTCGAATCTATCGTTAAAGATTGTAAGTTTTCTTCGAGATTCACAGTGGCTAACTAATTATCTTGTATTAATTGTATTTTGCGGAATTTGCAGCGTATTATGCCATCAGGGTTCTTCATATTGTTGCGATTCTTCCTACGCGTAGATAAAGTGCTGTTCAAGATTCGGGACACACGGATCCACTTTGAAGCTGGCAACACTTACTTCCTCAGGGAGTACCAGGAGAGAAGGCAAACAGCTGATGCGTTATCTCATGTTCCGATGCAGAAGTTGATAGATCCCAACTTTTTATACGCTCACCTTCCTATAGTAGAGGAATATACAGAAAAAATCAATTTTACATGATTAGCATTTACTGACACATTCCATTATCTCGTATAAGTTCAATTAAAGTTGCTTTTTGATAGAGCTTGTTGTTGTAACAGGTGGATTTATTCCACTTAGATTTCTATGCGTAAGAGTACTACATTTGCTTCTCTGGCATTGGAAGTGCACTAGGGTGTAACAATTTATACGTAATCATCATTTGTTTTTCAGATGGCATATATCTTTTGCACACGGTGTAGTCAGTATCCCTAAGCACAAAAGTTTAACGTGTTAGACTACAACTTCCCCTTCACACCGCATGGTTGATTACAATCAGAACTAGGCAATCGGTAAACTAAGCTTCCAATTTCCCCATTGTTGTAGTTACACATACACATTTAACTTAAGTATGGCAATTTCGCTTTGCTGCGAAACCGTGAAGCCCTGGGTCTAATTTTTTACGGCGTTCAAATACTCGAATATACTTCTCGCTCTTAGACAATCAATGAAACATTCAATGATCTGCGATTGTCAGCATAAACACGTTCAATAAACTAAACTGTTCAATGATTGCATTTAAATGTAGAATATATTGCCTTAAACATCACAAGCAGACACTGGAACTAGAGACTAACTTATTATCTTGAATGTGTGCCGACTTTGAACTGAATTATTGACAATATTTTACGAGTTAAGTTACAGTTACAACAGCTATTGCAACATCATATCGCACTTTTTTATACACTCTAAGAGCACCTTGAGTTCGAAAGCCGCTGAGCTGAACGTGCTTATACGACTGTCGGTAGGGATTACAAATTACAATTTACTCAACTACCATGATCAGCAAATAAAGTAGTTCCTCTGACTCAATTTTGCATAAGTCACTACAAGCAACTTCCCCTGAACAAACATAAATTAATTGTGATGACAGCATGTTGTTGAGCAACAATAACAACAGGCAAAACAAAAAAGAAAACTGTAGCTATAGACTACTTCATCATGGAATGTATGACGAGAGGCTTCCAAACAACGAACTACCGGCGCATGAGAATCAAACGAAGCTCTAAATTACCTCAAAATCTCCCCTAGAGTGAAAAAACAAACAAGGATAAATTAAATGATGGTGCATGCACAAAATAATACATACAAACAGTGATACAGTAAATCAAAATGATATTTGATCAGAATGATACCAGTTTGACGTTTACTGCACAACTTCATTCTCACTTACTGTTCCTTGTGCAGCCTTAGGTTTCATCGTCAATGAGTCGGCGAGCGCTGCCAACGTTGAGTCTAGATCACCCGTCATCAAAGGTTTGCTTGCTGGTTCCGGAACTCCAAATCCAGCATTAGCTGACTGCTGAGGAGTCAGGATGGACCCAAAGAAATCAACTGTAACATTAATTGAAAGAAATATTTTTCGCTGCTATAGCTGAAAGCTCTCAGGACCACAAATACAAATAGTTCACATTAATTTCAAAGACGTACCTTGATCATTGTTTGCTCCGAAAACCGCGTTAGCATTATTGTTACCAAACGGTTGCTGGGCCATCATGGGTTGCTGTTGCTGGGCAGGTGGGAAAAATGATGGTTGAGCGCCTCCAAAAGCAGAAAACCCATTACCACCATAATTAGGTTTAGGAGCCATATTACTAGCCGAGAACATGTCGGCGAAAGGGTTCGATGCGGGCGCTCCTGATGCAGGGGCACCGTTTCCAAGGCCTAGCGAAAGAAGATCATCCAAGGCAGATCCACCACCTGCGTTCTGTGCTGGAGTAGCAGTGACAGGCGGGGGTGCTGCTACGGCGGCGCCAGGGCTAGAAAAGAGATCTAGAATTTGTTGATTCTGAGATGCTGATGATGCGGGAGCTGCATCCAAGAAAGGATTCGTGGCTGAAACAAAAAATCCGAGATAAATGACTGCCCAACGTCAATTGTCAACCGAGGTTTGCATTTGCAACTCACGTGCATTCTCCTTGAACCTATTCAACGCTGCTTCTTCCTCCGCTAGGATCTTTTGCTTTTCGTCAGACGCCACGAATGATGTTGATGTGTTGCTGAAGGTGCTTACATCCACAGAGTTCTGCTTTGATGAACTGTTCAACTTCCGTCCTTCCAGGCTGGCAAGATGTTGTTCCAATGCTTCCAACAAAGAGCTGGGAGCTTTTGTCAAATCTGGAATCTCTCCTTTGTCAATTCCGACAGCCTCTGCCACCTATGAATACCAATTTTATGAAAAACTCGTTCACAACCGAAGTCATATCACGCAAATTACTAACTTTTAGAAACTCTGCAACTTTATCCATCCGCGTCAGGAACTTCTTGTAAAAATCGAGCGCATCCCTTGCATGTTTCTTATTCATCGAAAAGTACTTCTCCAACAGATTTATCACGGCATCGTTATACGTGGCGAACAGCCGGATTAGATCTCTGAACAGCAGCGCAAAGGCGACTCTCATCAAGGAATTTCGGTGGATGTCATCTGGTGATGAGTCAAACTCCAACAGAGCATCCATTTGCGTCTGAAGAACGGGGAAGGTCTTCAGCAGCGGCTCTGCTCCCATGGTTCTTAAAGTTCCATCTTCTTTCCTGTAACCAATGAATCACCAATTCTCAATTATGAAGAAACCGAGGTATTCGATTCAGCGTATTTAGAAGAATTCGAAAGCTAAATTACTTACCCCCGCTTGACTTTGCAAAAGTCAAAGGCCATGGTCCTGTAGGCCAAAGCTTTCTCATTCAAATACTTGGCATACTTTCTGATGAATGGCGATATTTCATAACCTAAAAACAATTCATTGTTCAACCAACTGTAATAGAATTTCAAGCAACTACTGTACGATTCCTAAACATCTACTCTATTCAACTGCTTAACAAAAGATTCAGAATATAATCGTCAAATACTCTCGATCTCATACCCATTCTAGGGCCAGGCCCAGGTTGTGCTCCTATGTTAACACACAGTTACAAGAAGCGTGAAAAAGAGTAACATGACATGTCAGCATGAACGCCGAAACACTTGAGAGACATACATGGACAAATTGATACAATCGTTTCAAATTCCCTTACCTTGCGGATTTGACTTATCCAGAAAGCTAGATAACTGGAAGGTGCAATTACTTGACGCCAAAAATTGCGTAAATCTCTGTAAAACAATATCACATTAGGCTTACAACCCAGATCGGTCAGAGGTACAATCAATATTGCTGCAGCTGCAGCTGCTTTCTTACCTCATTGCCGTAGCACATCAGGTGGTGCACCGTAATTAAAGCTTTGAAAACAACGACCCAACTGGTATTTTGTGATCTCTCAATCAAAAAGTTGGCTAACTGCAGAATCGAGACATTTGGCTCGTTTGTACAATGTACAAGATCTGAAAATATTCAGGTAGATCAAAGTTAGCTTCATACCTTTCTTCAAACTTTTGACTGGTTTAAAAATCCAAACTTACAATCCAAATGTTTCTTCTTCGGAGGTAGAAACTCCTCTGTGGTAGCTTTACACACTGCCTTAGCCAACCCTTGACCCGCTAACGAATGCTTGGCCGCCAGAAGCCGATCGCCTATTGTCTGTCCGGACATTATGTACGCGGGTTCTCAGTAGTCCCTTGATCCACTCGGATTGTTCTTCAAGTGGTTCGGTAGCTGCAAAACCAAAATGATCTCCATTAGTTATTCGTTCCACACCCAGAAATTCTCCAACTTCCGGAAACCCTCACTTGGACTTTCGTCTAGAATCTTTGCCCACACAGAATCTCCAACTTCTAACCCATCAAAAACGCCCACATTAAATGCGTTTTCCAGACCTGAGCGATCATCCGTCTGTTTACTGTTCAATGAATAGTACACTGATTGATATCACACTTCTCTAGAACAGACTAACAGCCTCATCATCAACTTTGAAATTCCAAGTATGTAGTCATCCAAGTTTAAAATAACCAGTGAGCACCTGATACAGTGATACTCGTTTGACAAGCAAAGAATCTGATCTGATAACCTACTCTATCCAACAACATGATCAACAAAAACTGCCCCTACCCAAACTGATTCTCAATGTGTTCCAGCTATAAATATTCTCCTACTTTCTATTCCATTTCTCTTACTTTTGCTTACTCTCAATCACAATCAACAATGAAACAACAATCACATCACTCGACACCAACAAACCAAAACTTCCAACTTTAACCGCACCTCTTAAACACAAAATAGACAACCTTTACAAAACTAAAACCTGAAAACTTCCTTCACTTTTTCAACCGATCCCGAAGGATCCAGCAAAAAGTCCCAAATCTTAACCTTGAAACTTGACAACTTCTGAAGAACCGGAAGTGACTAACTGAAATAGGATATCTGCCTATAATAAAACTTGTAAACACAACTGGCAAACGACTGTTGACTGTACGTACAGTATATAAATATCTGTGGCGTTCCGTATCTATAGAGAGAATCTATGGACAAGCCCTTCTTTGCTAAATGTAAACAAACGGCACCACCTTCCTTTGATTCAACTTTGCCAAAATATCTGCAATCTTAAGCTCACATAATATCAAACAAACTCCACTAACCCTTTCAATTCCAATCAACTGAACCTATTCATTACCACTTGTCAGTAGACACTTGAAAACTAGCAAAATACTAAAAACCTTCGGATCAACATTCAACATTCAACTCAAGCCGGTAGGTATTACATTAAATTATACCACCAAGTTCTCGAGTAACTCAAATGAGCAAAACATATGACGCTGCTGCTGCAGCAGCGATTTTTGCTCTCAAGCGTTTACATATATTTTGCTCACGCTCTCGTGATTCTGTGGTGCTTCTCTTCGAAACTGCACTTTGACACAACTCCGTCAAGTTTAACTTCAGATGAGCTCAGCAGTCAGCAGGAGCAAATTCAGCGCCATGTGAGCGAATCGGTAAAGTCAGTGAGCTCCTGGTTCCGTTGACACGAGATCAAGGAGCAAAACTTGATTTTGGTCACATCAGATGATTGCAGATTTTTATACATTTGGCAAAACTTGAACAATAACTTTCTATTGTAACGCCAACTCAACTCAACGCCCTCAAAATACACTACTACTACAAATACCTTGAAAATTTAGTAAACTGTAGCTAGCTGATGATTGTTTGACAGATAGTTGACAGCCGAGAATCCCCACGAGTGCCACTGGACACTAGCTCATCATTTTCACTGACGTCGTCTCGAATGCAACTTTGATACACCAAGAGCTGCGGATTGAGAGTCCTTTACATTCAATGGTCTATTGACTGTACATGGGTATTTATATTAATTCAACAAACTTGTAATGCGAAGCTGATAAGACAAAAGGTTGTTTGATCTCATACAACTTTCCTCTGATTCCAGCAGACTGAAGACAAACGGGCACGGACCACACAACAGTAAAAGTCGTCGTCTGCTCCACTGTTTATAAATGGCCTTGGTCCATATGAAAGCATTATACAGAGTTTTATATCAGTTGTAGTTGGGATATGATGCCAGAGACGTATGCATTGTTCTCTCTGCTCAGCAATAGCTCCAGGAACTTGGATATACACTGGAATTCCTTCCTGGACAAGCCAAAAGTTTCGGTATATGTATAGTCAAGATACAAGGCGAAGAAATGGGAAAGTTGGAATACTTTTGGGCTTCAGTAGCTTTGCTGCTTCGACTCTTGTGTATGTACAACTTGGGGATGTCTTGGTTTTTTGGAACTGGTTTCCATCGAGTATTTCAAGGTAAACGCTGCGCTCCTGCTGTTCAGCCAGTTGTATGTAGTCAGCCAAGGCCTTTATTCGCCATCATGATATGGACATTGCAGAATTTGTGCGAAATGTGGCAGGCGGGTAGGCAAGTATATAAGTTGTTAAACCAGTGAAACATTATTATATATTCTCCTTGCGCTAGTATATACATATAGCGAATAGCGGTTTATGAGGCTACTAGCTAGCGGTTCCAGCGTTTTGCAGGGCTTGCCTCAAACCCCATTGACTCTTGAGGCGCTCCATAGAAATGTATGACCTCCAGCTTTGAAGAAAGGCGGGTATTCTGAAGCGTTTGTGGGAACGGCTGATCCAGCTTGGCAGTTCCGCGAATATGTAGCATATAAAAATATAAGTTGATCGTCATCCTCATCCATATACATAGAAATCTTTGCGTCAAAGCCAAAATATCTATTTGGACATGAGGAAATTAATTTTTGTAGGTCCTCCAGAGGCTTCAACTTGGAATTAGCACTGCTGAAAGAAAAAGAAAACTTAAAAGCTTGAAATGCGCTTCGGCAGAGGGCGCAGTCGGAGTGGCTTGAAAATCATGGCGATATGAAACGTTCTGCGAGATCTACTCTCACCTGCATCTCTGATTTGTTTTCCAAGTCTATATCTATAATAGACAAAGCTAGAATTTTTCGAAATGAGCTTGTAACTTATTGACCTTGGCATTCTACCCCCGTTGTCTTCGAACCAGGTACATTTCTGAAGTTCCTGTTGATGCTGCTGCAACCCTTTGGGCATTTTCGTCATGCTCATTCATAATTGCACAAATATATGCGCTTTGCACTCATTCCATGTGTGTTCCAATCTGTATTCTGTGGAAGAGACCTAAATCACAAGAAAATTTATGACTTACTGCCAAAGGCATGTACTTGACATTGGCCTGCGGTTACGCCCGCCCGGTAGTAAGGAATCAGTAAAACCAGCCAGCGCAAATCTTTTGCGAATCTCATCGCGACACCAAACTCACTGACTGACTTGAGCTCATTTAGCGGATCCGCTCCACGTTCTTCATGGTTCCTTACTTGTTAGCAAAGTTGGTTTGTTTAGCTAACTGACTTGTGCTCTTGTTGCGGATTAATTACCAAGTTGGATGGAGGAGACTGGGTCGGACTTGGCGGATGCCATGCAGCAAGGAACAATTCACTCTCACAAGTCACAGTTTTCAGAGAACATTCTGTGAGAATTGTCGTCAAGCGGATTTGGGAAAAGTATATGACGTTAGGTAATTGTTCCGTCAACTGCAGGATCTTGATGTTCAAAAGTTGAAGACCCATATTCGTGTCAGTCGGTTTATATAGTTGG
>JAQGBJ010001527.1:0-22378 GCA_034698345.1 Sphaeridia pumilis | reverse complement strand
CAACTGCCAGTCATGATCCGCTTTTCGAATTAATGACGTGCGGCCGAGTATTATTAATACATCTCATGTTCAAATCTTCTTACTCGCAACTCATCCCTTGTTTTTCTCCACTTTCTCCCACTCATTCTGCACATGCTGCCAAAAAACAAGAATATTCTGCTGGCCTCCTAAAAATCTTTCGCCTTGCTTTCTCGTCCATTCTTTCCCCTCCATTTCAATTACACAGAAACATGTCTAGGAAAGAAGAAGAAGAACAATTCAGAAAAAACACGGCCCAAAGTACACACAAGATCCGACAACTTGCTCCCTTCATCCTCCAGACACTCTCACGACATGACTCGACAACACTTACTTAAAATCCCTTCTCAATACTCCCAATAAAACACAAAGCTCATCCATCCGCACCCATCACATGCAAATCATCTCCTCAACTTTTCACAAACTTTACCAATTTCCTCTTTTCAAATCATCAAATCCCGCCAACCACCACCGTCTCGCCATTCAACTCCTCACTCAAATCTCCAAGTCTAAACAACCCTTTCTTTATCCACCTCATTACCAATCCCTTCCATCAAGAAACAACAAGACGCCAACCCAGACAAAATCCCACTTGAGTCACTTCACAGACTACCAAATTATACCAAAAATTTCCATGTCTCCCAAACCGATGAAATACCAACATCAAAAAGTCGGCGGAAAAGCAAGAACCATCACAAACGATATTCCCAAAAACTATATCGTCAGCAGCATTCACGTTAATGTCTGATGGTTTATTAGTTTCCTCTTGTCTTCATTCCTTCGTCCCCTATCTTCATCCTACAACAGACATTAAATCCTCCTAATTTCTTTTAGATTACTTTTAGCTCAAAACTTTTATCCAAATAAATCAATTCTCTCCTCTCACATCTACCACCCCACAAGCAAGATCAACACGTGTAGCTGCCAAAATTATAATTTCCCTCGGTTCACTTTCACTTTCCAAAAGAATATCAGTTAAAAAACAGCTGAGCAGCAGCAAACTGTCACCAAAACTGCAACTCAAAATACAGGCAAAGCCCTGGATCGGAGATAGAACACAACATTACACAGATTGATCACTCCTTCAACAAAATACACGACTCCCATTTTCTCTTTACGACCCGTCAACCTTCCCCGTGATAAACACAAGAACGACGCCGAGACTTGCTCACAGTTTACAGCCAGCCCAGCTCTCAAATTCCCGCAAACAACTTTTATACTTTGTACTTTCATTTGTTATACTCACTCACAGTCACAGTCAGTCACTGTTTTCGGATACATGTGAAAACATCCATTACGCTCATCACTTAATGCCCTCGCGGTCAAACTTCTTCTTTGTCACTCAGTAGTCTTCGGACGTCGAATCCTGCCCATCCATTGCACCCACCGAATCCAATATATATACACAGTAGTCGCAGGCCGCCGTCAAAATCATTCTTCGTTAAAATTCGCCCTAGCCTCAACAGTACATCGACGACGACCTCCATCTGTTCCTCCAACCAACTCAACAACACACACGTCCCTCCAACCACACTGACCAGACCAAATTCAAAGTCCATCTTTCCACCATTTGCCAATGTGTCTCCTCATCAGAAACAGAGATCCAGCGTCCCGTCCTCCTTCTTCACCCAACATTGATTCCCCTCGGAATTACATCCAGCCACTGGTCATCCATCTTTTGTCATTGTCCAACACTATTAGCGAACCTCTATAAGATAATAGAAGGCGATCCCACAGGGAATCTCTTTTCTCTTCCGTCATTCTTTCCCACTCATCAATATGTATTTTTACTTCATCAGCCAAACGGCTCCTACTTTTAGCTTCCATTCAAACTATTCCTCCAGCCCATCCAACCTGCATTAATTCCCTGTACCATCCTGCTTTCTCCATTTCAATTTGTCCTCCAACATTCCCCATGCATTCCATCAGCTTCACAACAACCCAAACCATTAATAACAATCCCACAAAATCTCGTACAAAACTACTTCAAAATCAATTACCCTTTGTGGTCATAATTAAACCTTTACTCCGAATCCGTCTTCAGATTTAGCGGTTATGCCATAAGTCTAATCTTCCCTCTTCTTAACTCCAGACCGTTCCAAACCTTCACTCCTCTTTCCCCACCAACCGTCAACCAAATAGTCAGCTAATTCAGATAATTTGTCATCCAGACGCTCTTGTTGAACAAATCTTTTCTAAACATTTCTCTCTCTCTGATTCCTCCAACGTCTGCATCCAAAGTCTACTAAATTGATTAATACATCCTCCGACCACAAGCAACCTAAAGAAGCACCAGACGTCGTCTCCTCGACCTTTCCTCCTACCAACAGTCTTTTAACAAATTTTGTCACAATCAGCAGCAGCGCTACCAAATCTGCCATTTGATTTGCATCTCGTAATATATTACCTTCTTCTTCTCCTTTCAAAATCACCACCGTCGCCACATCATACATCAAAATCCAAAAGCTCCCTCCCAGCCCATGCTCCTAATTGCACAATCAAACACACGCGCTACTTCTCCACCAACCGCACATGCACAGAATGAAAAAAAATCCTTAAGTATCGCCCATACCAAAATTCAACCGAAGAATCCCTCCATTTAATCCTGCCCATGTACCTAATAATATTTTCCAAAATTTCGCAATCGTCACGTCCGTCAAACACACAACCTATCAAAAACCCTTAGCCGTTCAGTCGGTAATCACAAACATGAACAGGTTCAACAACGTCTCTAAAATCATCTTCAAACATCCACCACTCATCATTTCCTTGTTGCCAAATTCTCTTTTTTCATGCCCGTGCCAAACTACCAAACATAGCAGAGATACATGCAACAAAAGTAAACAGTTCAACTCGTGTTACAAAAACGGAACGTGACCAGCCGACCATCACCACATGACCAACCTAAAACACCTCGTGCAAATATACACACCTTTCTCCTCGACCATACATGTATCACTTCAAACAACATACAAACAAGAACAACTTGCAAGAAACATTCACATGTCTCCCGCATTTCCCCCTAACAACCCGTGTCATGTTTTACACCGCAAAATATCTCGTCATCATCACGTATTACTTGTTCTTCCCATAACCCCAAAAAGCTACAACTCTTATAAATAACCTCGCGCCTTTCAATAAAATTCTCTTCTTCTTTGACAACCACCGCTATACTTTTCACTTTCGCACACACCAAAATCCCGCGTCCTCCGTACACCTAATAAACTTCAAAGACTTGAAACACTTTGACCAACAAATAAAGCACGTATACCAGAAATTGCCTAAATTGTACCAACCAACCGCCATTTTCTATTGGCCCGCAAACATTTTACACACTTTCTTTATATATATACGTCGACACCTTTCAATATATACAAAATTCAACCCTTTGTACACCTACTACATCAGATGCAGCCACAAGTGAGTGTCAGTCGAAAAAATTATCTCCAGCCCACAGCTCCCTCTGGTGACTCTGTGAGATCTTCTCAACGCAAGAGAACCAGGTCCAATACTCAATTTCGACTCCAAAATTTTATTCCAAATTTCGAACCTCGCCTACCGCATTCAACAGTTAATTACACCGCAAATAGCACTTGCATGCAAAAAATCTACATCAAACCAAAAACCAAACCCTGTAATATATAATAACCATTTGCAGCTCTGAATCCAAACGACTTCATCTCCACAAATTCCTGCTGCCACCTTCAAAACCAAAATTGTTCACGTGCCTTCGTGTACATTCGCACCACAATTACCTTCATTTCTAAATCTTTTTTCTTTACCGCCAAACCTTTCCCTCGTTCTTTTGAACGCAAGTACCCAGTCACGTACACGTGATTTCTTCGTCCGCCGCCGTTCAACTCTTTTTTTGAAATCTCAATCATTCAAATTGCTTTTTCAGCACCAGCTTAACCACCGCTTCCATTGTATTGCATTACACTTTCCTTCTTTGCTCTCGCTTCTTCACTTTGCCACCTTTCATCAAGATCAACCACTGCTTTCTCTTCTACCCAACAGCAAAGGCAACTTACAAGCAACATCTTTCCCCCTTTTCAAAACCCTTCCTAAAATTGCGTGTACAAAAATCCATCTCAAACTCGTCACGCCACCAACTTTATTTATACACACAGTAATTTAGCACACGACGGCGACATTCATACCCAACTAACTTTGTTTGGTTTCTCCATTTTTCCACGAGACGGCTTTCGTGATTACTTCACTTTCTTTCGTATAAGACCATCATCAACTATACCTACCAAAGAAACATCGCCTCAACCTAGCAACAACAAAAAACAATGCAACAACCACAACTTTCTATTTGGTCACTTGCACATTCATTCCAGCAGAAACAAGTCAAAAACAAAAAGCTTTGCCCTTAGCTCATATCAATCAAAACACTATTCTGCCAGCTGTAATTCATAGTTTGACCACTGGCTCTCTTCCACTTATACACTTTTCCGTCGTCTCAACTCACAGCGAATCAATACATGTCTATTCCAACCCGGCTAAAAACAAACAGCCGTCAAACCGTCTTCACTAAACCATGCAATCTCGCACCCTCTACGTCCCACCGACCCGACTCTTCTTCTAGTGGATAATGACTTTCTCCAAGTGGCTATTATCTCCATATTCTATCCCATCAACTCTACGGCTCCCCAAATATATCCCTTCCATTAGCTTCAATACATACGCAACCGGCAGGCTAATCACAAAATCCCCTTGCTTGCAAAGCCAAAAACTTTTTCCAACTAAACGAGCAATCCAAAACCCGACTCCCTTCTCCTCGTAATTCCTAATGCTTGTTCTGTCCCTGCTTCATCTTGTTGATTGGTCACCTTTTGGGCGTGTTTCTGATATATAAATACACGTGTGTACATTACGTGTTCCTGTATTTGTAACCTTTGTAAACCTCACCAACCTAATCAGTCAGTTGACAACTTTTCCCTCTACTTCACACGCCTCTTATTAATTTCCCTCTCCATTAACGACCAACGACCAGGATAATTATCCCCGTCTCGTTTTGTTGCTCATTTTCTCTCATGTCCTCCCCATCCCCTTCTCATTACCCGCATTCGCACCATTACTTCTCTTTTTTCATTTATATTTCATCCACCCACAACTTCAATACTTTTACTGAGACTTTTCGATCAAAAGTCCTCAATTCAAAAAATATAGAAGCAACAAGTCCATCACCTTCATCGTTCGCTAAACCTTCTAAAACTTTCAACAACATATTTTTTCTTTCTCGCGTCAGCCAAAGTATGATTTAAAACCTCCTGCCATTCAACAATTTTTCCCTTGCCCACCCGCATTCCAAAGCAAAGTTTCCGCATTTCGCATGCATATCGATGGCATATAATGCCCACATTATGCCTCCACAGCTTATATATAAATATACCTTTCCATCTCAACAAATATTTCAGCTCAAAATTGACAACCGCAACCTTTCAACTACTAACCAAAAACTCCTTTTCCACTTTTGATGCCCCGACCGCACTTTCTTCAATTCTCTTTCTTTCTTTCTACCTTCCGTGTCCACGCCCCCTTTCTTTTGTCTTTCTCGCTCTTTCATAATAATACAAGCTTTCACCACTTTGCCCACTTGTTCAACTCTGCTTACACGTAATCTACGCCCTCATGCGTAAATATCCATTGCGTGTATTTTTCATTTCCTCTTACTTGAGCCGCACCACACACGCCAAATTCCTATTTACCATACACCATATGAACCAACGTTTCACGTCCAACGTCCGCCGCTCCTCTTCTCCCTCTCCACTTACCCGCTTATCAACAAAACATTTTCTTCTCATCACGGCCCAACTTCAAAAATAAATTACAACCTTCAATCAATTTTTCTTTTCCCTCAGACTTGGTTTCCGGTTTTTTGCATGCCATCCGCCGTTGTATATTTTTCCTCCCTTCAACCTTTCAGCCACTTTAATAATTCCCACCCAACCCTACAAGCAGACGTCTACAATTTTGCCACAACATATATTTCCCTCTCCCTCTACTTATTTAGCAACCCCAATAATCTCTTCTCATTCGAAGCCGACTCCTCAAGTCAGTCACCGGTCAAAGCAATCCCTTCATTCAACGCCTCATAACTTTCTCCAACACAGTAAACTTCAGTTCCGCAACACTAACTGAAACCCTCTTCTTCCACTCTGACAGTAGTTAACCTTCCAACTTTTTCACGCCTCGCTAACCTTGGTTAAAGAGCCACGAAAAGCTTCTTTCATGTCCTCCTCCTTTACTAGCCATAGATGCCGCTTCCACCAAAACATCCGTCTCATCATTCCGCTTTCACATATCCACATTTATACCCGACAAACAAAGCAAATTGTACAACAACAACAACAACAACAACATGTGCTCGACACACACAACCACCCAAAGTACCAAAATATTCCCTGCTTCCCTTTCTCCAACAAAAACCAAGCAAACCTAACGGCTACAACAAGGAATACTCATTTTCATCTTACGCTTCATTTCTCTCTTCTTCTTCCTCGCAATCTTCACGCTCAACAACACATGGAGACACAAGCAAATGCTTACACGGAATCCTCACATCCACCAACCTTGTTCCTACTTTTCCTTCCTTTTCCTTCGTCTTCCAATGAAATAAAACTTACCAAAAAAGCGAGAACGACAACGACGTCGAGCAACGAGTCTTCATTGCAATCTTCTTCTTCTTCTTCATTTTTATCTTTACATCTTTTGCCATTTCGTTCTCTTCCACTTTCTCATCTCCATCTCCTCTCCATATCCCGCCAACCAACCAACATAATAATTGCCCTCCACAGTATAATGCAACCTTAGCAATTTCACCTCATGTCCAATCTCTCCTTATGTTCCTTCCCGCCCGAATTGCAATCCACCTTTCTTTCTCTCTCCAACTATTATTACTGCCACCACCTTGTCTCTTTCTCGTCATCTTCTTCTTCTACTACCAGTCAAATCAAGTCTCCCCCAGAAGAAAAAATCGCAATTTTTCTCATTTTCATCCAAAACCACATCACCCTGTAATTTCGCCCCCAGGAAACCAAACTACTGCCCAAATTACTATTACTTCTCCTCTGATTTTTCCCAGACGTCAACTTCAACAGCCACAAAAACACACACACATATATACGCCTTCTTCTTTTCTCTACTTTTTCACCTTTCTTCTAATCTACTTTACCTCCTGGCTCTCCTCCTATACGTGTTTTCTCTATTTTTCCACCTTTCTTTTCCCCTGCCAGTTGCCAGTCAGTCAGTCAATCAAAGCCCAAGTCACCGTCTTTTCCCAAAAAGTCGACAAACCAGCGTCTATGCATTTCTTTCTCCTTGCAATCTTGCGAGAAATCTGTCACCAACTTGCAATTTCCCTTGATGAAATCCCCAACTTCACAAGTTTCTCATTCCCCAAAACAAATATCTTCCGGTCTTCATCTTTTCCAGCCTCACAGCTGCTGGACCTTCAGCGACCGGCCACGAGCCATTTTTGAAACTCTTAAAACATCCGGCTGCCCCAAGCATATGGCCAGTTCCAGGTTCCAGACACAGCAACACAACAACATCCCCAACACACTTCATTGGATCTTCCTGACTAAAAGACGGGAACTTTCCTTGACTTTCACCAGTTAATTCCAATCCGCCTGACATGTTTACGGTACGCAGCTCGTCTCTGCCTTGGACCGCCGCCTCGTGTATCTCCCTATTCACCAAGTGTCATCAGTTGTTCCTGTCCCGTCCCGTCCTTCCTTTCAGCTCGTATTTCTCCATTCACTTCCCTTGAACGCCAACTCAACCTTCCATATTCCCAGATAGTCAACACACGCCTTCCATCTTTCCCGCCACCAAACTTATTCCATATGGCCTACCGACCTTCACTATAGCCGTAAACTTTCTTGTCACAGCTTGTCTACGTCCTTCTTCGTCCGCCGACACACAAGTTTGTGTGTCGAGGAAACGGAAGTCTACCATTACCCAACCAAGTCACAAATGTCCCAACACGCTTCCTTGCCAACCTGCTTTCAACCCTGCTTTGCAATCTTTTTTATTTACATCCAACCTTGCATACTTTCTCTTCCTCCCAACTCTTCAAGCGTCATAAACCCTAAAAAAATATTCAAAATATTCTCTCTCTTTTTAATCTTCAAAAATTTTGCACCAACTCATATTCTATGTACCAGCTGCTTATCGCACTCGAACCTGTCACCAAACTCGACTACTACGATCAAACCGGCCTTCAACCTTGTATTCAGCAACCCCAAAAACCGGTCACGTCACAAATAGTTAACGTATCTTAATTCCTTCGCCTTTTCCCCTTTTAAAATGCATGTATGTGACCACCAAACCCCACCTTCCTCCTCGTCTCTTCCATTTACAAATTAAAAAAGCTTTTTCCAGTCCCACACAAAACCACAAAAACACCTTCTTTCCGCTAAAAATTATCCAAAAAATTCCCTCTCACACCACAAACTCTTATCTTGCAAACACGAGTTTTCCATTTCATCCTTCCACCACCGCCTTCGTCTTACTCCTTTCTCGCCGCCTCCCACTCGAAAAAGATAAGCAAACAAAGATCATTTACTTAAAACCTTTCTTTCCCTTTGGTCACCACACGTACATGCAACGTCTTCTTCTTGGTCCAATTCTAATAATGCATTTTCCTTCCACACAACACGAAACAGCTTTCACACTTTTTCCTTCTCCTACTTACTTACATCTCTTATCCATTTTCAAATCCTGTCATTTTAGCCAACACCAGCCAGCCAAAAGTATAAATGGAGATACAGCTTCGCTCTTTCCACGTCAACTTCAACGTCTTCTTTCTTCCTCCTCATAAATAACCAACAACAAATACACGCAACACATCACATGCATTTAACATACGCAAAAACATGCTTTCCCTTTTCTGCCCCACTTACTCTCATTACTTATAGATCACATAAACGCTAAAAATGTACTCTCTCACATGGTCACCGTCCAAAAATCATCTTGTTCCACTACGTTATAACCGTAAAAGCCTTTTTACCGCCTTTCTCTCCCCAGACCTTTCTTACATAATCTTGTATGCAAACATACGCTGACGTAAAACACACAAAAACCATAGTCCCGTCCTATTCGCGTCCCTACAAATAGCCAGCCCATTAAAAATTAATTCCTCTTCTACATCAGCCTCCTACAGCTGTACCCTCATTCCAAGCTCCAAGTCAGCTGCTTCATCTTTATATATATTCGGCTCAATTTTTGCCGGCTCTCGAAACAAAATTGCCTAGCTAAAACCCTCATTTACTTTTTCTCGGAAAACATACCCTGGAACCTACAACTGCTCCACCGGAAAGCAATTGCTTATTTATCCCACTTCAAAAACTTCAAAACCTGAGAGCCGAACGGGAACGAGAACTTGCAAAAATGTGTATATATACATTTCTCTTCCAACCCTTTATCCATCAGATTAAATTACATCAGTCAGTCTAAAAGTGCAAGCTTCAAACTTGCTCAGCTCCTAGCTTCTTCTCGCTATTACCAAAAAGAGCACAGGTGAAACCAAGACATCCCATTGCCATACCCCACCATCGCCATGACGCCAAATAACCAACATATTTCATTGGTTCGTGTCTTCGCATTCTTAAACAGTCCCTCCTGTGCTAGTTCTTACAAAATGGCAAAACATTCATACCTTCAAGCCAGAAATCTGCAATATATATAAATTTTTCGTCTTAGTCTTAGCAACCTGATCCTTCACTCTTTTGACATGTTACTATCTATTACAGTTCACCTCTTCTCCAGCCACCTTCCATCAACAAACACTCGCGCCTCCTTCCCGGCAAAATATTTATATGCAATCCACTTCAACATGTATTCATTCCTCTCCTCCGCCAAAATTTTCCATTAAAATTTAAATTCTGTTATCGTTTCTTCTCCCGACATTACCTCCTTTTCCGCTATAAAAACAACCCACGTAAATCTCCTTCAATACCAACAAAACCATACATCCACCCAGTCACGCCGGACATGAAACATCATCATCAACCCAACCATCTCAAAAGCATGTATCCTTTCCTCCCATGTATATCCATCCTTACACAAACCTACAATCCCGGTCGAACCCGAAATTTTTCCTACCATCCTAACTCTAACACAACAAAGACAACTCATTTTCAGCCGTCACCATGTACGATAATAAATGCCAAACTCGAAACGTTGTTACGTCAACCCAAATTCTTCTTGAGCAGCAGCGATACTTACAGATTCTATACTTTCTCTATTCAACGACGTGTATATATATATATACACGTAACTTGATCCACCAACCGACATCACACAGTCACCAAATGCATATTCGCAACCAAGTCTCAAAGAGTAACTTGAGCTTCCCGGCCGGCTTTATTCCTTCCATCCTGTCTACTATCCCATAACACAGTAAGCAAAAGTTTCGCACATTTTACAAAACCTGTCATTATTTTCAATACACTGAATGATTGATAGCAGCTTAATTATAATAGAGGCTCTGCTCCTTTTCAAGCCTTTCTTTGACCGCATATACAGTTTCCGTCTCCCGGCCGAGCAGCAGTCAGTCTTTCTATACTTCATGCCGCTTTTCTCTTCATTTCCCTATCGCGTCCTTTCTCTTCTCTCTTCATGCTTCCAATTGTGTTCCACAATCTCAAAAGCGTCCCTGCCACAACCAATGCCATAGCAACAACAATCTGACTGTCGAGCGACATGAAATAAAATTCAGTTTCAATCTTCAATTCACTTTTAACGCCTTGCCTTTCCAGTAAAGTTAATTTTGTTTTTCACTTTCGTTAGTTCCATATTTTCTACCGCCGAATAATCAACATAATACTGTGGTCTTCAGATTACATACACTAGAATTTCATTATTCCACAAAAATATCAACCTGTTTACCCGTCCGTCTGGCTCTCAGTTCTCCATGCTCTCAACCTTGCCACCCAACCCCAATGATTTACACACACACTAATTAAATTTTCTTCACAATATCAAACCACAGGGAACAAGAAACCATCAAAATGCAATAATCTACAAACAGGACCATCTGCTCTTTAACCGGACAAAACAAACGAACATATGCATGACATCCTCATTCCTTTCTCACCAGCATTTACCTTTTATTATTTTACTTCAAATTATAAAACGTTGCCGCCATTTATAAACCACCTCTACTTCTCCAACTACCAATTCAACTAGCAAACACCATTGAACGCTCCCCACCAACTGTCTTCAGCTCTCCTGTCATCCATTTTACTTCTTCTCATCGTCCTTCAAGAATACGCATTCTCTTAAAATTCATTTCCGCCATTTCCTTTTTCAACAACTCTTCCTTCTAGTCTTCCAGATACCAATGTATTCCTCATTCATACCGTCTTCGTCTTATATATAATATATACCGGCTCCTACGCCTCCCCCACATCTCTTCCAGTCACCACCCCGTACAGACACTCCCCTCATAAATACCCTTTAGCCACCTATAAATACCCGCCTCCAACTTATATACTTACACATTCAACAGCCATCGCCCAACCGGTAAAAGTCCACCTTTTTCACCATCCACTGGCGTATGTATTATTATCACCGTTTACACACCCACCAGCTTCTTCAAATTCCACCTTCCTGTCTTCTTGCACTCGATGGTAATTTTACTTTTCCATATAGATGGAATGGACTCTCACAAATTACTCCCTCACCGACTTTCCACCGACATCTTCATACAACCTTCCTCCATTTTGATGTAACAAGATCCGTACAAATGGCAACGCTTTCACCACTTTACTTTTGCAAACCTTCGTCAGATGAACCTTAAACAACGTTCTCAAAAACCATCAGATTCTGCCTCCCCTAGCATCGCACTTCATTCCAATTTTTCCAACCTCATATCAAACAAGCTACTTCCCCCATTAAACCCATTCCCGACTCCACAGCTTCTACACACTACACCAACTACAACACTTTGAATATTAAAATTCTAAAACGCATGCATCTATTAACGCGTTAATGACCAGCCTTCTTTCCCATTCATGTATATACTTTCCCTAATATTTACTGGCCCCATTTACCCTTTTTCACTTTTGCCCGCTCTATCCCCATATTAAAATAATACTTTGCTTCCATCCTGAATACGTACCGAAAGATCCTTCTTCCAGTGGCTACTTCACTGTCGTACTAAACTGTCCTTCCCATCCACTTACATCCTTATATACACATGCAGTAATACCAATTCCAATCCTTCCTACTACACAATGTACATAATTCCGTAACGCCCTCATTATTGCTCCAATCTTATCTCCCCTCTAATGTACAACACACTTTTCTCAACTCTTTTCACTTCAAAACTATTCATCCTTCTTAAATTTCACTCCCAGCTGTATGTACACCAGAACATTTTCCTCCTAATGGCCTAATAACATCCATGTCAACCTTCCTATCTCCCGTTAACTCAGACACATTCTCCAAAAATACATATCCGCTAAATATATTCTGTCCAAAACTCTCGAAGCCCAATCCATTCTCTTCTTCCGCCATATTTTTTGTACTTTCCCGCCAAAAATTCCATCCCTTCCCCACTTTGCAAAATTTCCCCTCGTCCACCATTTATCCCCACCACCCAACCACTTTCACTCGTAAACCCAAAAACTTGTTCCATTTATCTTTCGAACCATCTTCACCTCTCTCCAGACAGAAACTACGTCTCCAACGTAACATTGCAGCTTCTTCTTCCCGCTCTTCTTCCCAAACCGGAAGAATCTTCTAATTTTAATGCAAAGTGATAAACTTTTACGAGTAGTCTTGCTCAACTTATTCCCACATGCTTCCCCGGAAAACAACAACGTGGCCATAGGGAAACATTTCATTCCGCCACTTTATATATATCGCTCTTCTTCGTCTTCTTCTTCCTCTTCTCTGCCTTCTGGTCCCATCTTAAACTTTATACCGTAACAAAACCTTTTCCTTCTTCACGTCAACAATTTTGTCACATTCCCTTTCTACTACACTTTGCCGCCATATTATTCCATTTCTTCCTTCAGTCAGTCAGCCAGTCAGTCAGTCGAATCCTCTCGGCCATATCCACAGGTCCCTTTACGACACCAGTCAGCAGCGACATTTCGCTTTTCCCTCCTTGTTTCCAACCTCATTATGACTCTCCAGAGCTCCACCGCCACATGTCTCCAAATATAAATTTCTCCATCAAAACTCATAACAAACATGTTCCTTCATTTCCGCCTCTGCACAGCAAACGCCACTTTCCATCCACATAACGATCAACAAGCTTCAGCGTCATCAGCCAACATCCAAGGGACACTCCAATCTTTAGTTCATAAAAACAACAATATCCTGTCGCCATCTTGCTTCTTCATCTTGGAAATGTCCCCACGCTATCTTCGTCAGTCTACAATTTCCCAACATTTATATAGCCCAGAGAGCCATCTTACATTAACGGCAAATTTAATCACCATACCTTTCTTCACATGCAGTAGAAGTAGCTCGCTGCCTTCCTCTCCACTCAACTCTTCAGATTCATCTCTTTCCGTAATAAAATTTTAACTGCTTCCCAACCTCCGCTTTATTGAACAAATAAATAAGGTTTACGTCAGCATCACCCTATACTCAACTCCAAAACACACCAAAACTAAAGCTCAGCAAAGATAAGCTTTTACATCTTCCTCGTCTTCAAAACTGCTTTCTCCGTCATAATAATAACAAGCGACTCTTCTCTTCCTCCATCGACGTCTTCGTCTCTCTTAGGCCATAACAAACTTGAACCTTCATTTCTCCCTTTTATATCTCACTCCACCAGCCATGACATTTTTGACAATAAAATAACATTTCTCCCTCTCACTTTATGCATATCAAAATAATATCATCCGAATCAAAAATACATTTCCCTCTACTCCAATTTTCAATACAGTATTCAAAAGCACTCTCTCCATAATGGCGTCATCATCAAGACCTTCCTTCTTCCACCAAAGTCATCACAATCAAAACATTTCTTTTCACTTTATACATGTACAAATTCACAACAACATTTTCCTCCGTCGTCAATTTCATACATAGCCTCTCAAAAACAAGTGTACACATTTTCTTATCAAAGTTCGCATATTTCTTGTCCTCTTCTCCTACTCTTGACTCCTGTCTACATCAACTTTCAATATTTCTGTCTCATTTTCAGTTCAAGTATATTATTCCAATTTTGACTTATTCAATCTCAAATCTTCTCTCACGAACAGAGATGGCAATCTCCAGTCCAAAAGTCATCTGCAACAAGTGTTTTCTAAACAACTTCAAAATTCAAACTTACCGCTTCTGTATGGATCGGATGAACTGCAAACAACATGCCCGCCACAAAACTCCCAAGCTCCGAAAGAACCAGTGTACAAACTCTGCAAAAAAACATTAATGTTCAATCATTGTATTTCATACTTTTGCCTTGCCTGTCTCTAAATACAAACATAAACGACTAGACAGAGCCTAACCAAGAAGATTCTGTAGTAACAGACTTTGTCCGCAATCCTCCACTCGCTACATATAAATTCCAGTACAATAAAAAGCGCAGTAGCCGCCAAACACACTTCCATTATTCGAAAACACCATTAAGGACAAAAAATTTCGCCGTGCTGATTCAACCACGTGATTTGTGGCCCATTCCCCGTAACCTCACACAAGGGCAATCCATTTCAACAAATGTTCACTTTTCCTCTCTGCCAAACCGCGTTTTCTCCTCGGCTATTCCATCCATAGCTTTCTCTTTCAAAATGTCCTCCTCCATAGCCACACGCCCCTCCCCCTCCCCTCTAAAACCCTTCAAACGCAAATTTTTTATCCACGCGTCCTTTAATGTCCATTCCCCCAGCCCCAAAACCTCTAAAATGGCATAATTCTTCAAACTCACGTACTCGGAAAATTTCATTTCAAAAGAAACCGTTTCTTCTCTTCCTTTCTAAATCGGTCGTTTATCTTACCGCGTTCAAAACTATGTACAACAAAAAAACACACACACACACACAACTACTTACCTGTAATACAAGACGGAGACGATCCCATGGAGCAACGCGTTGACCAAATGGTAGCCCATAGGCTCCAGCCCGTGCACTGCATAATTCCATCGAAATGTAAGAACGCACAAAGGCCGATAAGATTTGTGACTTTGTTCCTGCAAAACCAAAAACATTGCATAAACGTTAATATCTTGCAAACTCAGCTTTAATTCATGACCATCTCCGTAATGCATCCTATAATTCAATATCCTCACTACATCACAAGCCCCATTTCCTACATGTTTACTACTACCGTCACATTTCCTTCCTTCCACATGTCCACATTTAACCAATTACACACTTTCCTTTCTTCCCCGTTACACCAACAACTTGACTTTTTTGCTGTCGTCGTCGTATTATTAAACGACCATGCCCATGATCCCCCTTCATCATCCCAATTGTTACCGTTTTTCTCCCTCCTCCAATAATATTATTGGCTGACGTCAAACTTTTTCTCCTACAATTCTGACACTAATGTCACCAGCATGCACCAAGCCCAGCTTTTCTTCTTGCCCAAAACGCCATAACAATGTCCAATTTTTTTACAAAACAACAACGTCCCCCACACACCCGCTTAAAAAATCCAATCATTCTCCCCATAAAAAGTCCTTGTTTCGTCTATTGCTCCACTTGCATGCTCCAATCAAACATATCCCTCCAATTCCATCTGTACCTCGTCGACTCCATGTCCGACTCTGTCCACTTTCTCCTCTTTTTTGCCTTTTCCCCATTTCCCAATACAATTACAAAACAATACGTCCTCCATCATTTCCCTCACCAACACCATTCCAAGAATCCAATCTTTTTATTTATCCGCCCAATCTCAACTAACCCTCCACTGCAACCAACAAACAAACGTTTCTTTCCGTCTTCCACACTCGAACCATCTCACTCGGAAACAGAAAGAGGATTTACACAAACCATAATTTATTTTTTCAAACTGTCACCAGCCTTCTTCAAACTGTTACCCCAATCCATGTAACTTCCCTTTCCAATCTCCTCATACCCGTAAATCCTTCAAACAGTCATCAAATCCAAAACTTCCACCAACCCCTCCCTACCCCCCACTCGTCATTACTTTCTCTCTTTTTCTGCCAAAAAACCTTTTTCTCATTTAGTTGGTCCCACAGACATCGTTTAACCTTTACACACATGACATGCCTCTGAATCCAACTTGTCTTCATCTCCTTTTGTGTACATACAAACATACAGTAAAACACAACCTGATTTACTTGAGCCTCACACAGTCAAACTGTAATAAATCCGCCTCACTTTCATCCCTACACATTTTACAAACACTCATATCCGTCCCTTGTACAAACAAACCAATGTCTCCGGGCCCAACCACATCAGATATCCCACGCTTCTTCATATATATTCCTCGTCTGATTGCTTTCACTTCTCCACCTTCTCTCTGCCGCCGTCTTCAAATAAATTACAGACGCTTCTTCCTTCACCTTATGAGAACAAACCCTGCAGGGTGTCTAAAAACCGAGTTAGTCAAAGAGTCATGTCAGCCTAAAGCCCGACCAGGTAAATAATTTCCCCCACAACTTCGCAAATACACACACCATCAAAAAGAACCTGCCTTTTCAAAACTCCTTTCCAAAGCCAAAAGTAAATATATATCATGTTCTTCCACATCAACACTTGAGCAATGTTGTGCCGTCACTCCCAATATAGGATTCGATATCCAACATAAAAACTCTCTATGACGTCTCACTTTCACCAATGTTTCACTTCAAATACCTTCGAAGGATCATGCTGCTTAAACCTTACCAATTATAAAACCTCTTCACACGCACACGCTTTATGGTCTAAAAATACCATATTCACAAGCTCGTACAAAACAGTTGTATTTCTTTTGGAATTCAACCGTTTTGAACCTTCTCGCACCCCAAGAAATGCTCACTTCAAACCCATTGACTCTTACTCACTCACACCTTCTCAAAACCTGTCATTCTTTACAGAAAACCTTTTCAGCTATTCATTTTTGATTAACCCGTTTTCTGTCTCTTCTACACCTTTTAATTGCAGACTAGCGCTTCTACATGCTTAAACAAGCTGAAATACCTGAAAACTTCATGTCAACCCACTGACAGCTATGTCATCAACCATTCCAAGCCCAACCTATTCACCCATCACAAATGTATTTTTCTCTCTCAAACCAACTTTTCCATGCATTCATTCGCCCCTCTTCATCAACAAAAAACCCGCAATAAAAAACCCAGATCGCTACTATTATTGCTCTAAAACAAATACTTGAACCAAACGGAACCCGAAAGGCGCTAATTGTTATTCTTCCCAATGTTTATTTTACCTCCAGTGCAAATAAAACTATGGTAAAAAGCTCAGTCAGTCGGAGCCAACTCCTATGACTTTTACCTCTAGCAATAGGAACCAACACTCGACTACCAGCTTTTATCATATATACATATCCGTCTCCGACCTTAAAACAACAATACGCTCTACTACCGCTCTTGTTCATCAACAGCCGGTTAAACGCAACCGGTTTCTTCTTCACTTGACTTGACATTGCCCAATCCCTTTTGTCTCTCTCAACTCAGCCTGACAACAAAATTTATTGCCACGGACCCTTTCGCAGGTTCCCAATGGGCGTGATTGGACCTCTGAGAGTATTCCGCCAAATCCGTTTCCCAACTACTAACGATCCCTGCTCTACTAACTACCTCTTTACGACTACTACTTGTACAACTTCTATTATTGCCTCATCTACAATAAAATCATTACTTCACCTAATCTCGCCTCCCCCAACAACATCCTTCCCAACAGCTCATTTCAAAAACTTATCAAACGTTAGTTACATCTAGAGCCAAAAACTATCATTAAAGCCCACATTTTTACTCAAGCAACTACTAACTCAAAATTTACGTGTCAGCAAAACCTACCAAACCCCTCAATTTTCGTCATTAAACCTTACACATTCCATAAATTTCCATTTAACAACGCTATATTATTTGTACATTCTCCTTCTTCAGCTGTCATCCATCCTTCATTTCAATTACAACACCACTTTTACAAATACCAAATCAAACTTTTCTACCTTTAACATGCACGTGCTCTTATATATATTTATACTTGGCAACTTTCTACTCCTCATGTATTCGTTTGTCTACTCTACACACTTTCTCGTAGTGATAACAACTTTACCCTTTGTTCCACCTATTCAGACCTCATTTTTCACATGAACGCTTCTAAAAACAAACACTAAACATTTCACAGACCTACCTAATATACACACACCATAATAAACTTATTGTATCTTTCCCAGCTTTGTTTACGTCATTCACAGCTTTAGCCAACCAACCAACCTCGGCAAAAGTCACACCTGTACAACAACCGGATGTTAATCCGCATTAATACCAAGCCGTAGCCAATTCCCATCTCCTTCCGCCTCAATGAAATAAATACGGCTTCTCTCAATTCCCTTTGATCCTATTTAGCCATTTACGTATCATCATCGTCTATAGAGTCCACTCCTGCTTCTCCTCCAAAACCTTCACACGTTCAACAAATCCAGTCTTTTCCCACTTCACCGGTATTTCCACGCTTACACTCTTCTGACTGACTCATTCGACTGACTGACGTCCATCTCAAACCTACCAACAGATTATCTTTCATCATCAGCTCCCTTTCAGCTTTCTCTTTTCCCAGTCAGTCAGCAACCTTCACAAGAGCCTTCAGACAAAAGTTAATCGTCCCATACCCTCTGTCACGAAGGATTATTATACCATCACGTCAATTTCCTCTTCCTCCACCAACCACCACCAAACCTACTTTTCGTCATTTCGCCCTTATTATTCTCTTCCACCGTCCCTTATTGCTTACACTTTCTCCCGGTTATCTTCCCGTCTAATCGTTACAATTACCATTTCACACCAACTGGCCACCACCGCCGCTTTCACTTCATACTTTCCCCAGCCATCCACTCCTCACCACGTCCGCTTCAATTCAACCCTTTTATAAACCTCTGCTCCTGCATCTCTCGGGACAATCCTCTTTTTATAAATGCTATCCACAACCGGAACAAGACAGTCGCTGCCGCGTCCACCGACGACGACGACCAACAGTCACAACTCCAACCTTTCCAACCAAATCCCATTCTCAGTCAGTCAGTTCAAAAAAGTCTATTGTCATCCACACTTGCTTCATGCAGTCTTCAATTTCTTCACAGATTCACTGCCAAAGACCGCCGCCCGTTCCGGCTGACCATACCAAACCCGCCTTTTCACAGTTCATTCAATTCACGCACTCCATTCTCCAACGGATTTACCACACTCCCACGCACAAACATTTCCACGTTTCTTCCAACTATTTCAAATTCTTCTAAAATGTTCACGTCTGTCATTTAAGCTCTGCTCACGAGACACCAAAGTCATCACGACAATCTCTTCTTACAATTACCCAATATTCGGCGCCAAAAAGAAAAATATCATTCAGTCACTCTTTTTGTTTTCCAACATTTTCAAAATTTTCCCCCTGATTCAAAGATAGGAAACAACAACAGCTGACCATAGACGAAACAAACATTTTCTCCAGTTTTATTTTTCCAACTCGTGTAAATAGACAAAAGTATATATTGCATTCGTACTTTCAGTCAGTCAGAAAAAAAGAAACAAAACAGTAGGAGCAATATCAGACATGCACACACACGCTTATCGTAACAAGCCGTCTGTCTCTGACATGACCTCTCTGGGGTCGCGTGAAATTTCCGTCCGTGACCAATACCTTTTACCCATAGCCAACACACAGTGTTACATATAGCGACAAATCCACGTAGTCTACTCACTCAAAGACGATACACACATACAACAAATTCCGCCAACAACTCACATCAACTCCCAGCAGATTAAATGCAACAAAACAACATCTAATGTCACCCGTCCAACCGAAAGATTGCTCTGTCTCTTCATATCGGCCCCACGAGATCCAGACAACAAGACACACGATTAAACCTATCCAACATCTAAACGCCAACCAACTCCCCAATCTTTCTTCTCTTCAATTCTCAGCCTCCATTTATCTCCCTCTCATCCCTGACTCTCTCCACATTTCTTTCTCATCCTTTCCTCGTATTCTTCCATTCTTTTCCCCAAATATAGCTACACAAATCCGCCCTTTTGTCCATGAAAAAAGACCTTCATCAGCTTTTTACACTCATTTCTCTCAACTACAAACAGACTGTAACTTCCATCTACTTTGATGCATTACTTCTTGTACTTTCGCAAAAAAAACCTTGCAGAATAAATATATTCGCCTTTCGCAAAAAAATCATCGTCTCTACGTCAGAATACACATTTATATCGCCCCCTTTAAATTACCCACTTTCAACATCTAAATTCACTTCAGCTTTACTATACTGACACTTTCAAACTTTATACCCTCGTAAACTACAAACCAAACTGCCATTTCTACTCCAGTCCAGTCCCTCCCTCACTCAACCACCCAAAATCCATACGAACAGTTTCAACATTTTAACGTTCCGAAAAATATTTTGCGTCTTCTTCATATTTTCTCTCATAAAGTTCAATTATCGTTTCTCCTCTTAAACGCTCGACAAATAGCAAATATTCTTGCACTTTCCTTCCAACACATTTACTCTCCATGTATTCATTTCAGCCCAGCCGATGCCAACAAGCCTTCGGACATTGCTATTCTTCAGCTGGCAGTAAATACTCAAAGATACATCTTTTGCTAAAAATATATACATGAAAGCTATAACCTAATTTGCTTCATGTATCTAAAACTTACGTCAGGCCCTTCCCTAGCATACAATTCATCCGCCGCCAGCCAATAGCCCTTGGTATATAAAAGTGTTCGAATTTGCCACGCATATCAAGTACCTCTTAGTAGATTCCATGCCATGTAGCGAAAATAGTTGTTTCTATAGCTCCTGGCAAGCTCCAACTTGTAAATTCCGCAACCATAAATTTTGCCTCGCAGCATCACATGGTTACCCATATCTCCCTCCCCTCACTATTCCACAATATCTCTCAATCAGCAAATACACATATCCTCACCATACTCCAACATTTCATTTCCTCTAAAAGGCCCCTCTATTAATCAACTTTCACAAAAACTTATTCCAATCCCAACAACTAATCTCTTCGATACACACAACAACATTCCGAACAGACTAAAACAAATATAAATTTCCACTATCAAATCTTCTTATCAGACTTTTACCCCTCGTCATTCTTCATCTACAACTTTTGATCATTTCTCCCACCATCCTCTTCTTCGCCCCACCAATCATCTTTCGCTATAAGAAGAAGCCAACTAAAAGTCGCCAAAAGCATATACATCAAACAAATACATACAATAAGCTCACAGTTCCAGCTCAAACTGTCTAATGGCCAACAACGAGCCCAAACAAAAAGAGCTTATCACAATAAATACTTTCTCTTTCCTATAAACACAAGCCAATTCAACCAACTTTTCCCTCCTGGCGGCACTTTCCCCAGCCTGCCAGCAGTCACAATTCGACTCGACGACTCCTGTCTCCTTCTAATCCTCCAAGCCCCCCAACTATATATACTATCATCATAATCATCTCATAAACAGCCGCCTTGTTCCAATAATAACGATGCCGACGACGACTACTCCAACAACATCCCCACCAACCAGCAAGTCAACCAACAGCAACAACAACAACAACTAACCATCCTCCACACTCGGCCAGTTAAAGACAAATGCTCCCAGTCACATCCCCATCCCACGGTAATTGCCCAAGTTATCATATAATTCACCGCCATTATTTATACCCAACCAACCACCCATATTTCTCCCTTGGCTCGCTCGCTTCCTAAACGATACTACACGAGTAATCTCAAGCCCAAAAATATTTCCAGCCAAATGTCCTTCCATCCTTATCATCCAAAGGCTATCCTCAACATCAAAAGTTCAATCTTGTCCTACTGAATTTTCATATAAATTCTGCCCTTCCTCCAAACTATTTTTACCAAAAGTGCAACCGAGATGCAACCGCCACGTCCGTCTCTTAAATGCATCTCGTACATTATCATGCGTCCCTTCTTTCACAATTTTCTCCGTCTCCAAAGCAGCCTCGTCTTCTGACCCCTACGGCGACCAAACCAAGCAAAATATATATTTCTTGTCTCTCCGAATACCCAAGTAGCCATCACAAAACTTTCTGTCCAGTCGTATATTCCTATACTAGACTTCTCTCACTCAATGCACATAAACATTCGGAACGTCTTGCACAAAACGCCCGGCAAAACGTCCATTATTCCCCTCTCCAGTCATGGACACAACGTCTTTGATATTAATGCACTTTG
>JAQGBJ010001526.1:0-22383 GCA_034698345.1 Sphaeridia pumilis | reverse complement strand
CCAAGGGCAATTAATGCCAGAAGTCCGTTCCGAAAAAGGTCCTTCCGTTTGGCCGCAGTAGGACTTGAAAGGTACACTTCCCTATCTTCCCCATGTTAAATTTGGTATCTTCAAAACCAAACCAGCTGTAACTGGGCCTACGGATTTCGATCGTAGCTGAAACTTTCCAAGGAGAAAGAAGCCACCCAAGGGTCCCTTAAAAGTATCCCAAAGTTCCACTGCAATGATCTCTTCAGTCTGAAAAAAATACTTATACAGCTGCCGTCTGATAACATTGCATTCCTAAACTCAGCAACAACAAGTGACCCGATACCGAAATTCCACGGGCTCAAAATTCGAACCTGCGTTTCGGCTCTTTCGACCATTTTATCCATAGGCCAAAATGCATTTGACTACCAAATCGACGTTTATAATAAGTAAACAAGCAGAAAACGGACAAAGTCCTTGAATTTGAAACGAGAACTACCACGTACCTGCTGGCCGGTTTGGCGGCATTCTGTTGAAATGTGGCGGCAAAAACGGAAATCCTGGAGGAGCGCCTGTCAAAACGATATTTTGTTATTAATTAATAAAGTGATTAATTCAATCTACATTTTGTTAAACACATCAAGGTAAAAAGTGAATAGTTAGTGTGTATCAAATACTAGTGCTAAAGCAGGCAAAATTACTGAACGGTTCTACTTGTTTTTCAGAGTCAAAGTTTGAAAATTTTGGTCATGCACTTTTGGGGATGTAAACAAACCTGGATGTCCTGGAGGACGTTGCGGAGGAAGTCCTGGTGGCCTTTGTCCTGCAGAATGGGGCGGCAGAAGTACTTCTGGCCTTTCAAGACTACTGTCATGTTGAGGTATGAAAACGACAAAACTTCCATCCTGAACTTGCTCAACAATCTTGGCCCCAGCTCGTTCAAGTTCTTGTAATTGTTTGGGATCTTTGACAGAAACGTATGTTCCTTGAGGTATAATCGGACCGTAATCGTCTTCGTCTTCTGGGTCATGATGATGTTCACCGCCGCCAATTTGTGACAGCTGATGCAACAAATCTTGAAGTTGATCTCGATTGATCTTGTTCAGTGGAACGTAAGAAGGCTGGTTTCCGGTTGATGGTGGAACAAATTGGTCTTCGTGATGGTGTAAGGGAATGTCAGTAATGTTTTGGTGCAAGTGTGGAGGAACTACGTGCGTCAAAGCAGGGTCAGGCATTTGTGGAACTGGAGCTACACAAAGTTAAAATTGCAAATTTGTTGCTACTGTGTAAGTGTGCTAAAAGTTGATTAATATGTACTGAATAGAAAAAGCAAATCTTATTTACCTGTGCCATTTCCAGGTGGTCTGCAAACCCAAGTCCTGCAGCAGTCGGTTGGTGGAATGGGCACCAACATGGCAAGTTCTGGTGGACACTTGAGATCCTTTGGCGGAACATCTGCGACTGGTGGACACTGATTTATGCAAGTGATGTTGCCGTTCTGACAGTAGCATTCCTTGTCACAACCCGTCAGTTTCTTGGGAATCTCCTCATAGTTTTTGAAATGGAGTCCTGAAGGTTCATGGATGCAGGTGGCATTTTGAACACATCTCATTTCTTGACAACAAGCTGGTGGCTTGCGTTCAAATTCTGGAACTGCCGCTTCCCAGCGAAGACAGTCAGGGTCGAGGATTTCCAAACCAAGGTCTTCTGGACACTGGATGGGTACGCACTTGGTGGTGCCACCCTCTTCACACATGCAGTAAGCGTCGCACTTGTCAAAGAATTCCTCGTCAATGTGGTACATTTGTCCTTTGTATTTACAAACAGGTTCTTCTCCAGAAGCAGTCATGCCTTCTTCGCCAGAATTCATCATCTCATGGCTGGTCATTTCGTATTCTTCGCTACTGGTGCCGCCCATAGTGGTCCTTGTGTGTCCACCAAAAGTCTCCGTTTCTGTACCGTTGACCAAAGCCTTGAAGTAGTATTCTCGCATGGGGAGAAGACCGTTGATGACCGTGTGGATCTCGCCTTGCCCTTCAACGTGCAGATCCTTGATACGAACTTCCAGCTCTGCCCAGTGAGACATGTCGGTGCTGTGGTATATTTTGATGGTTTGATCGTCGAGATCTGACAGTTCTTTCTCTGGAACTTTAATGGAGACCATTACTGAAGTATCGTTCAGAGGGGTGATTGAAGAGATTCGCGCTTTAAGGCCCATTGTTCCTGATACGTGTTCTTCTGACATTGATTCTGATGACGAAGACGACGAAGAATGTGGAGGAGCCGTGGTGGAACTGCTGCTGCTGGAATCTTCATGAGAGGTATCAAGTCTAGCTTTTGGCACGTTAACTTCCGATTGTCTCATAACGTCATTGATCATCAATTGTTTCTCCTTAGGGTCACAAACGGTGACGGTGCAGCATTTGTCAGATGGATCCGGCAAAGTTAAGCAGTCGTCCTGCACATTAGGGCCTGCGGGCGGACACCTGCATCAAGAAACATCAAGAAAATCATTACTGGTCATGAAGTCAAGTCGCAAGGAGGAGTCGATCCAGACATATTGTTATGCAAGTCTCATTATGAGATTCCTCTCGGATCTCCAAGTTTGATTGTTGCCCGAATATTGTTATGACAATCGCTTAATGCACACGTAAGCCCACGCAACTCACAAATGGCCAGAGCATTATTAATCATGAGATAAGTAATAGCTTGACCTTTGCTATTTCAAAGGTTTGCCTTACCTCGCCTGACACGTGACGTCTCCGTTGCCAAGGCACATGCATTGTTGTTCGCATCCGTCATAGAATTTGGTATTGAATGGATGTGTCTCGTTTTTGTACACGCAACCCTCAGCCGTCGAAGACGGAGAAAAAGTTGAAGAAGATGATGTATTCGCATGATGATCTTCTTGTCCGGGACAATGCAGCTTTTCACAACACTCACCATCTGACTCATCCTTACGAATTTCGCAGCCTGGTGGGATTTCTTTTTCCTCATCTCGTTGGAAGGCACAGCGAGGCTGCAATTATATCATTCTCAGTTTTGGTATTCAAAAACCCCATGACTTTTTAGTCATATAGGTATTCAACGTTAACGATGATTTTTTCTTCTTTCTTACCCTACACAGCATCTCCCCAGACGTCTCACATTTGCACTTGTAGCTGCATCCATCAAAGTCCTCCTGGCCGAAATCGTAAGTCTTGTTATTGAATTTGCAGTTCTCCGGCTTGCCGGTTGATGTTGGAATTTCCACAGTCTTTGCACTACTGCTCGATGATACCGCAGGTGCCGCTGATGACGTGGAGACGGCTGTAAACAGAATTTCATTACCCTTTGACCTTCTAATCATTTTGCTGAAAGCGGAATTATGTCGGGGAACATTGCAATGAAGTAATTACCTAGGCTACAACCAACTTTCTCATCGTTCGGGTTGCCGATGTAACCTTCCTTGCAGAAACACAGGGTTTCTTGGCTCTCTTGCTCGCTCTGCATTCCAGATGGGCGGACTTCGTACCGGCATACCGAATTGGGACCGCAATGGGCCTTGTCGCATGGATTATTACCAGTGGTAGATTCAGGTTCAAGTTTCAGCACTGTAAGTAAAAGCGAATTTTAAGAATCTATTTCGATGAAATTGCCGCTCTAATTGATTTTTGCTTTTATCTACACCACAGGAAATGCTGACATATGGCTAGCGTTATGTCCTGCATTTCGATGTCTGAATCAACAACGGTGAGACCGAAATCAAGACAGTAGGACTACTGCTGAGCCGCTAAACAATCAAAGAGCTGTAGTTTCTCATTTGAATGGGAATATGTGCATTCACTTCATTATTTCGGCATTCATTAAGCTTAATTTAAGCCTGAGGATGTACTTATGATGATGGTCATTAGGCAAAGAAAGCGCAGAAGCTGTCGCAGCTCAGCTGGTGAAGACTGATGAACAAGGTATTCGTGAATGAATATATAAACAGTTTGTAAAACAGTCAGCAAAATCAACAGGGTCTGACATGTTCATTCTTTTCTTCTACAGATTCAAAAATACACATAGACGCGTGTGTGGGGAATAATCTCAGAATCTCAGATGATCCGTGTGACAAGCAACTCCACGGTTTCACCACTACCAGCACTGCCGCTGTTTTCGCAAACGATGATTCGCAACGTTTTTATGACTTCATCAAGCCCACGACGACACGACTTTAACGACAGAAGCCTTTCCATATAAATACAATGTTTGTCTTACAAACAACGACTGTGAAATGGTGACAGTTCAATCAAGGAAGAAGCGCGTGGAATATGTAAGGTTAGTTAGTTAGTTAAAAAATATGGTACGGGCAAAGGACGTTTCTCTAACGGTAATTAATGCCTATTTACATTATTTACAGACGCTGTTAGCAGTTTAGCTTCTTCTTACCACGAGGCTCGCCTGCACCGTTAGCATTGGCTGCAGTTCTAGCGCAAGCAACGATAACGCAGCATTCGTCTTCACCGGAAGGTTCTTCGAAGCACATGGGGTCGTGGGCAAAACTTCCTTTTTTGAAAAAGGGAACTGAGCATCGTTCAATGCACTCCATTTTGCCACTAGCGGAACATTCGCATTGCTCATCGCAGCCTTCAGGAAGAAGTATTTGGCCAACAGAGTATTCCATGCCGTTGTGGTGGCATTTGACGGTGGAGTTTGGCGATTGCATCGTTGTTGATACTTTTTCATCCTTAGATTCTAGTTGGGGAAGCGTCGTTGCTGATGATTCTACAGGTTGGAACGTAGGAAGGAAATGATGTTAAACAAGGAAGAGAAAGCTACAAGATTCAACTAAAGGTTACGCAAGCCGTTGTTAGTCCATGTAAGTCGAAATAGTTCAAGGAATTGGTGGGCATGAGCGCATTAGTCGGTATCAAGTCAGTCTTTCTAATGATAAGGTCTGATGTCATGTTACAGCCAATAGAAGCCGTCGTGAGCGAGATGTCACAAGAATAAACGAACTAGGATTTATGTAAGTCGCTTACAGAATCACCTCGATGGTTTACCGTGAGTTTAAAAAGCGTCAGCTCGTATTATCGACGTGATGAATGTCTGTTGTGACTCAATATTTACTTTAATTTGCAGGTAACGCAATGGATCGGTGAAAGTTTCGCACGAGTTGTTCAGCGTCAATCGTTTTTCACCTCCTGTTTGTCAGCCTTGAGTCTGCCTTTTATAACGGAGCTAAAGAACCGAAATCGCCTACCTTCTTCCATGGGTCTGATGGTAGTCACGGCTTCGTCAACATCAGCAGCTTGCATAGCCTCCTCCAATTGTTCATTCTTCAGAAGCATATCCCGAACCCGAATCTTGTCGTCCTCACCTCCATCGAGATTGTTGTGAGAATCGGCCAACTTGAACCCACGACCACCTTTGACGTCATCTGGAGCAGTGACATTTTGGCACTTTTGCGGGACACAGCAGCCGTCAAAGTCACTCTTGCCAGTCAGAATCTTGCACCATTCAGACATTTCGCCGTTGATTCGTGTCATCGGAATAAAACCTGCTGCGCAATCCGGTTCGCCAGAGATGGGCTTGCAGGTGAATTCGCCGCCGTCCTTGCACTTGCACTCTTGGGTACACTTGTCTGAGTAGATTTTGCTGCCAATTTCCACCTTTTTGTCTCCACGAAGGCAGAAGACGTCTATAAAAGAAGCAATCGAATCAGTAAGGTTTTAAACCTTCTAAATCTATGAGAGAATCAACAGCAGTACCTTTAAGCCGTTCCACACATTCATTTTCAGCCGAATCAAGCATCAATCCTTCAGGACACGAGCACATTGCACGGTGGTTCCGAACGACACAGATGCCATTCTTGAGCCCGTCGTTTTTGCAAACGTCAGGTCGGACCTTGCAAGGATTCGCGCAAGCTCCACTTATGCAGAACCGATCCGTGCCACATCCAGTATCGTCGCTACATGGGATGGCAGCTGTAATAAAACAAAAGAAGAACTTAAGATGGATGAATGAATGAGTGGTAAACCTCAAGCGATTTTGCGCATCATTTACAACATAGCGGTAAGTTGTGTGTGAGCCGGTAAAGAATCTTGGTTTCAGATATTGAAACCAAACTTTATTGCTACTGACTAATGACGATGAAGGCATTATCATAAATCTACTTTGCAGAAGTCAACAGCAAGCCCGGCGCTCAATAGGACAGTGGGACAGACAGCAACCGGCAAGACTGGTCCTGCAACTTCAGAAGGAGAGTAGTGGAGCACCTTAAGCGTTGAAGAACGTGGGACCTGCTCGCGAGTGTGGATTACAACTATGGTGGTAGGCAGCAGGGCTGGTTCAATCGAAGATGAGATTTTTGCAAGTAAGAGTAAAAACAATACAACTCGAGAATTGAGAAGCCATGCATTGTTCGATAATAATGGCGGAGCATATCTTTTTTTGCAGGAAACTTGATATATTGGGAACGGGAGCGAACGAGTACTCATCAGATACAAAATTCAACCAACTTTCCTTGAAGCTTTGAGATGAAGAGATCAAAGATCAAGTTTACAAAGTATCATGTCTTTGCGAAAATTGTCGTGCCCAAATGTAGTGTGGCAGAGACTTGCGAAATACGTGATATGACATGACATCTTCAATCCAGCCGTCCGAGATAACTCCCAAATTGCTCAAGTTTCGTGGGAATCCCAGTCGGCCCCTGTTATATTTCTCACGTGTAGTCAGAAATATACCTTCTATGCGATTTGTAACCTAAAGCGCCGGCTAGCTTTTGAGGATGTAAAACATGCGAATTTTGACACCAAACCGATGTTGCTAGTGGCAGTGGCCTTGAGGCGTGGCTCCAGTACGAAGCTACTTGGGGCGATTGTCTGGTAAATTTCAAAGTTATTTTCTGAATATTCTTCTTTAGTTACAAACCAGAAAAGTTTTGTAAATGTTGCAGGAAATCTTATCCCAGTCGGTGTGAAGGTGACCGCTACGACCGCCAACCAAGAAGCATTTCCGTGAAACTTGCATGCAATGTCACGGTGACATCAGAAAGACGTACATGATGGCATGGCTATTGTTCCAATCAGAGCGAAAAAGAAGAGGTGATACAATGAGATTGCTTCAGAAGACAATGCCGAATCTCGTTACGATTTACGGAAGCAACAATGACATGAACTCGTTGAATTTCTTTCGGTGAAGTCAAAAAGAACTTTTTGTCGTAGCGGTGTTACCACCGTTGGTAAGACGCAACAGTGCCTGAAATTCACAGAACACGCTTGATTAGAACCTGCCCGCTCAACTAACGCTGGCCATGCATCAAATAGAAGTTGAAACGTTGTGTGAGGTGTATCCCACTACAGATTGAAATTCAGAGGATCCAAAAGCATGTGGGCGAACTTAATCAGGTAAATCACGATTCGGCCCGCTCTTCATCATCACCAGCTGATGAAGATTAGATATTTTCTCCGCGTTTATCAACCGTCTTGATCATGTTCTTCTTTTTCTGCTTTACAGGCAAACGCGCAGCTCAGCCAGACGAGGAAAAATGCAAAAATTGACAGAGGCTTGGGGATCTCCTACTAAAGTCTTTCTACGTACGGACACTTTGCCAAAAAATCAACCCGAATAACACACTTTGCGGAAAACAAAACTGTAGAATTGAGTGCATCCGTAAGGCTCATAATGGACATTGAGGTAATGAGGAAGATGATTATACGTTATGCAGCGGCCATGTAATGATATGCATTTGGCGTTTCATTTCTCTTAATGGAGTCCGCCGTAGACATAACTTTGGTCTGGTGTTTTGGTTTTGCAGATTCTTCGCGGTCTTGAAGTCATGTAAGAATCAATGAAGCAACAAGCAAATATTTCGCCAATCGTCATGTACTGTACAGTACATTCGCAGATCATTGAAGAAACTAATGACGGCGATTTGTCAGTGTGAATCCCACCCTTGCATTCAAGGTGTCTCATTCAGTTAACGACCAGCATGTGCTAAATGTAACCAGGGAAGCGGAAATTTGTGCAGTTGAAAATGTAAAAATAAGTAGATTTCAAGACAAAGCTCCTGTAAATAGTCTAGCTAGAATGAGTTAGAATAGTGTGTAAATTCGCAAACGAGGTTCGCGTGATGCCAGCTTTTCAAAAACAACTTCTTTTACCTTTTGAATCGTGAACATGCGCTGTTTGACTATGCGAAAATGCTACAGAGTGCTCCATGTCAGCTCAAGGATATTTTAAAGTAATGTAAATAGACTGAACATGCAGGGACTGAAACTCCAATCGTATAGCAAATGTATCTTCGATTCAGCCATATCTGACTCAAGCAGAAACAAACATGCCTGCTGCACGTATGTTGCAAGGTGACACGACAACTCAGCTTGATTAAGATCTAAATGCAAAGCTAGTTTCTTCCAAAGGTTTGATGTAATTTAGTATCATAAGAAATTGGTAGACAGAATGATGTAGAAGTTAGATAAGGGCGTACCTTGATTTTGATTGGGTATTTGTAATTTACTTACGAGTTTGCTTAATTAAGTTAAGTTGTCTGTTCTGTTAGGGATTGTAGCTTCAGAGGCAGCCGTTGGAGCCTTTGTGCGATACTGAAGTTCAATAAGTTCCAAGGTATCTTGCAAAGGATTGATGTATTCTTATATCAAGCCGTAACGACACTTAACTTTAGCAGTACCGATTCAATATGCTCAAATGTAACACTTCGTACGTTAAGACTTCAGTTCTGTAGTAGACTTGCGCTTTTTCCATAATCTTGTACCATTATCAGCACACCAGAACTTACAAGACTTCCTTGTTGTAAACCGCCATTTTTGCTGTAGTACCAAGTACCAACCCAGGTACCGGAATTTTGTATTGCGTGTAACGTTCAAGCTTCTTTTTAATGTTCATGTAAGCTGGATGAACATTCTGGTGTCACGTTATTAATTATGTATTCAGATTGTCGTTATCAAAAAAACTTCAAGCGTGCTCAGCTGTCAAGTAACCAGAAATAATTAGATTCTTTCTCGTGGCGGCGTTCCGTCAATGTACCTCTTGGCGTTACAAACCAAGCAAATATGTAATAGTGAAGTTGTCATAAGTTTTATAATTGGAATTTGCTTTTGATACCGATCGAGCACGGCTTGTTAATAAGAAAGTGTCAGGCTCTTAACTCTAATGATTGTTCACTGTTATAGTTGTTGTTGTTATGAGGAAAAATGCAATTGGTCGATGTAAATTGCATCTTTTAACTGCAAGACTAACGGTTATTGCGGCTGTCAATTGGAGTCGCTCAGGGCTATTGATTGCAAAATTGCAATCCGCCTTCTACAAGGTCTTTTCTGTACTAAGCTTTCGCTAAATGGCAAAAAGCTCACAAATGCTTCAAGAATTTGATTGGGTTCTTGTACTCTCTTTGCTCTTGGATTATGTATTTTGTATCGACTTCAATGCATACTTATTGTTGAAGTGTCTACTTGAGAGGACGCTTGTTAAGTAATAATTAAACGAAAAACACCGCAAAAATAGAAAGTCATATAGTCAACAAGCACGTGATTACCGACATGCACGATCGGTCACGATGTTACAGCAAAAAGTGTGCAGATTAATTAAAGCTTCAGAAGTTTGAAATTTCACTTATGTAAACCTTATGTAGATCGGAGGTGAATTTCAGTATTTGCAGAATAAGAAGCATAAGTTGCTTCTGTTTTTGAAATGCAAGTTGCTTCTATTTCGAGCTCGCAATGCTTAATTGATCAAAATTGCAAGTATTTCTGGATTTTTGCGCTCTGCCGTCTTTGTGGTCATCAATCAGGTTCAAGCCCAAACATTGAAACAGCATATATTGCATGCACTCAAAGAGCGTTTCGCCGGTATGTACCTCACAACGTGTTTCAAGCCCCAATATGTTACAGACCCACAGGCTTCTTGCAGTTAGCCTACTTTCGGCACTAAAAGTGCTGATGCATTCTGAATTTACGTTTTGTTTGTGGGCTCCAATTTGCACTGTTTAAACAAGGCAAGAAGGAGAAGGCGTAAATCGCCATAATATTTATAAGACGCATGTTTGCGAAACCAAGAGAGAAGATGATTTGCTCTTGTTTTCTTTAACGTTTTGTTGATGTGGGTTTGCCATTTTGCCATTTCTCTTCCTCCGGCTCATAAATTTGTGGATGTGTATCTGATGACCATGATGATAAATGAAGGGATGAAATTTCTGCAGGCGCGCGCGCGCAGCGCGCCGCGCGCCCCTGCGCTCACCAGGTCAGAGAGGGAAATCTGTGGAACTAAATGCTCAGTCCACCAGGAAAACTGCAAGTTTATCGTTGAAAATGCATAGTGTTTTATGAATGCAAACTTATAATTTGCTTCCTTCCTCATGTTTAATCGTAACCTGCTTCTGATTGCGCTTCGTTGGTTCCGCTCACTGCGTTCGCCTCGGTTTCATTGTAATAGAGAAGGAGAACTCATTAAGCGCCTTAGTGGTCGCGCGCGCTGCGCGCGCGCACCAACAGCTGATGAATGCCGCGGCGCTGCGGTGCTAAATAGGTGAAAGAATTGAGGCATTGTTAAAGACTCAACACATTGTGGTTCCCTTGGATTGTTTCAAACAAGTCGCAATCAGATTTTGAAGATACAGTAGCAAAATTTCCAAAGAGCATAAATAAATACCAGAAGAAATGGTAAACGGAGATGGAGAAAGTGCAATTCAACCATAATCACTGTAACAGAGAAAAGAAGTAATTGTGCATTGTTACAAAAAAAGAATCAATGGCAATCTCAGCAATATGCAGCGCGGCGCTGCGCGCCGCGCGCTGGTCAGAACCGGACAATAACGAGGCTCAAGGAGTCTTATAAAAATCTCTCTGTTATACTGAGGAGATGCAACTAGATTTAAATCAACAGTTTGCGAAATTTTGCGAAATCCTCGCCAGAGGCCTTGGCAATCAGAATAAAATTAGCCTTTCTCTCTCGTATATTTGTCTGATAAAGTCTTGCGATTTTATATAGTTTGCGGTAGGTAGACTCGTATCAAATCAGTTGAATCAAGTGCGCTCAAGGGCAAAGAGGTCACGATTTTTCTCAGGATGAGTTGAAAGGAAACTATTTGATCCAAGGTGGAAATCAGCTGATTTGTCTGAAATCAATGTGAAAAATGTATTCTTCTTTTACACACAACTTTTTATGTATAAAGTACAAACTACGTGCTGGTCCATTCATCAGATGAGTTTACCAAAACAACAAAAATCCACGTGGGAAAGTGGACAATCGGATTCAAGTTGATTGCAGAATCTAATTGAAATTGTGTAATTCAAAGAGAATTTATGAGCAAAGTGTCGCAGAAAGACACGTTTTTTCAACTTCAAATGTCTATTATTGCAATTCCCATTGAACGCTTGACTTGATTGCAGGTGTGGAGACGACATAATGGCATTAATGGCAAGTGGAATCCGAAACGATGATTATTTATCGGTCAATAAAGGATGGCTTTTTGAGTGTCTGAGCGATCAAATTGCGTTGCTCGATTTCATAAATATAAATTGAAGCCTAAACCTGGAGATATGAGACAGTCGAATTCGGAATTGATTGCGTGTGACTGTTGTTGGCCAATTTACAAACTTGATTAAAAGGTCCAATTTTAGGTTTCAATACAAAACGCCATTAATGTGTGCCCACTCTCAAATCAAATATTTCGCAACAGCATATAAAACAGGACGTTACATTTGCTGAAACGTTTCATTTTGAAACTTCAAATTGATTACTGCGACTGATTGTTCAAAGTCAAAGGTCATGAGAGATATAAAGGGGAAATCAATTTATAACCGGTAATTGTCAAAAGTAAATACAAATTCGTGTTCAGACGAATTAGTTGGGATTGGGATTAGACGGTATCATGTAACCTTTTGAAAATCCGCTTATTATCAGCCAGCCCGCCAAAATTGTATTAATTTGTAATCGAAGGTACTAAAACGTTTGTCAAGGCTGCAAAACAATAAAGTTGTCGCAAGTTAGGAATTATCGTCCGGAAGTTTAAAAATTTAAACTGCAAAATGACGAATGCATCATTGAAAAAAAATCAATGGTTAATTGTCCACGCGGAGAATTTAATACAACTATGTACGATTGTAAAGTCTTGAGAGTTTGCTGAATCGGCACTAAGATGAAGCATAATATTCCAATTGGTGGTATATACGTTACTCAATGTTAAATTTTAGCAATTCTGGAAGGTAGAATTCGTAAAGAACTTCCAAGTCGTTGTAAAGCCATATTCGGAGATGACACGTTTAATTTCGTGGTGGCCACAAACAAAAAATAATAATTTTTGTTGTTCCAAAAGCCAGGTAATAGTAATTTTGTTCGGTTCTTTGTTTCTTAAATTTGCCACGAGCTGTGGAGATCTACTATTGAAATGTTTCTTTCCACCAGACGATTTCTCGGTCGAGAACGATTCAAGCAAAATCCTTTAATGAAAAAACTTGGAAACGGTTCAAAAAGCTTGTAAAAACCGAATAAAGCAATTTGCCAAAAACCACAGAAATTTTCTGGAAATCATCAAGCATCATAAGCATGTAATAATGATGGGAAGATGAGAAACAAATGGCTTTTCTTCTCCACCCGTCACACGCCTCTCCTAATTTAATGTCAAATTTTTGTAATGTAAACCTCAAAATTTATTGCAAAAAAACCATATGGAGGCACATAATTGAACCTCGTATTCTCTGCGGTTTCGGGCAAACATGGAACAATAACGACCGGAGGACTTATTCAGCAAAAATTTTATCATTGGCGAGCTTGACACGCAACTTTTGAGACTTTAGACAAAGCTTTTAAGAAAAAAGCTTGAACTTGCAATGTTTTCTTTCAGTCTGCGGATTACATGAGAATAATAAGGCGGAGGAGACTTTGTTATGAAATTCAGGCATTTAACGCGACATTGTTTTGTCACAAATACGTCAAAATTTTTCCAACAAGCAAAAATAACCCCAAGAACATTGTTTCTTTGTATTTATTTTCACAGCTTCAAAATTATTCATTCACAGTCAAGTTATTATTTGCGTGCTGTACAATATATGTTATGTGAACTTATTGTGAATTGACGAAAATAATTGTTTCCTGCCCGTAACGGCAAGTACTACAGCAACAATGTAATTTTTTCTCTCTCCTTTTCTTCTTGTAGTTCAATGTCTTGGCCGCGAATTAATAATAATAAGATTGTGGCTATAGCAGCTATAAAAAAATTCACACGTTCATCTATCTATACGTGTATTCATGCGGAAATTGCATGTCTCTGCCGCGCCGCGCTCTAAGAATCAAGTTGAATGCGAAACGGGAAATTAATAAACTTCAAACCTTTCTTGCGTTTTAATTAATACCGGATTTAAGCATGAACCTCAAGCTTCAAAGTTCTCCACTCGGACAAGTGAGTGCGAGCTTCTGGATTTACCAGCTGCAATAATATAATTTGCAGAAACTTGTATTAATTTAATCTGCGAAAACTGGTTCCAGCAAAAGCTTGAGATTTGAGATTGCACTTTGGGTATCGCTTCTGATTCACTAAAGAAGCAACGGCCAGCAAAGTTATGCAATTTTTACAGTCCGGTTTGGTTTTAATTATAATGGTAGTGGAAACGAGTAGTTCTGCAATAACCATTCTCGACCGCTCAACTAGCTCAACTTTTTCCTTAATGTTTCTTTTTACACGTGAGAAAGAAAGCCGATTTCCATCCAAGATTATGAGCTTCCCACAAGACGGATTTCTTCAAAGAAAAGGGAAACAGCAAAATCCTTTTACTTTTTCCCCTGGCTCTGTCTCTGCTAATTTACGCGTATGAAGGTTGAGCAAGCCTTCTTCCGTAACCTTGATCAAGTCTGTGGATTTTTTAGTCTTTGGCGCCAACTTATTAAGCGACCTTCAAGCTGAAAGAACTTTGGCGGGGTAGGCTTTGATTTTTGCGGTTTATAAATACAACAATATTGCAGGATTGGAAGGAAACAATCATAAAATATATCCGGCGACGCAAAATTACGCAACTTGAGCTAACACAAAAAAGTAATCAAGAGCCAAGGGCTCAGTCAGTCCGTAATAAGTTAAAATTAAGCAAAATATTTTTTTTCAGCAAGGCTATTTACTGAGGGAAGATGAGCGAATTTCATGAGTCAGGTGGTGAAATATTTCAAGTGACTGTCTCCTCGACTAGACAAAAGTCGTAAAGTTTACCTATGGAATCTAAATTGAAGAGTGTCTGAATCAGTGTCTTCCAAAGATAAAAACTCGAGTCTTCTCCTTCTAGAAACCTCTATGACTCAACCTCTGAAATTCCATAGGACAGGTAAGAAGACCTATGATCCATCTTGCCCACAGTCATTAAGATTCCAGTCCAGCCAGAGATATAAAACTGGAAGACCTCAAAATTGACAGACCAAGAAGTCTGACTTCAAGTTCAGATCAACAGCGCCTTTCATACTCATATCTTGAGGTTTGTTGGAAGGCCTGGCCACAAGAGTCATTAAGACCTGCTCCTGTAACAGCAGTTAAACCATAGCATCTTCTGGACGTCACGTTATCTACTACAGGTGTGTCAGGGAGGAAGCAGGCGACAGGTGAGTTTTTGAGCGAGAAAACAAGCCAAAACACAGTAAGTATGAAGCACGCCTTACATAGAGACATTGAAAAGGGCGCGGCGCTGCGCGCCGCGCGCCTGCGCTGTTTCCCATCTTCGCAAGGAATAGAAAGATAACAAATAAAGAATTCTGAAGAATCCTCAAGTTAACCTCAACACATGACTTCTCCATTTGGGCTTCAAACAGTGTATACAGCAATAGAGCCAGAAGCAGTAAAATATAATGACCACGTGACCAGCCGCATTGTTCTGGGCACTGAAGTAGTAGCAGTACCGGAGCGCTGGAGTGGTTTTGTTACTGATTTCGTCAAGACCAAGTCAATTACCGTTCCGTTGCGGCATCGCACAACAATAATGATGTGATTATGTTCGATGATTCCTGGAACTTGAGTTAACAGCCGTCATAATAATCACTTTGATGGTTTTGTCTTTGTGTGTGGTAGAAGTTCGAGAGCCACAAGTCTCAAAGTAGGGTAGAAGAATGTCTTCTTTCTTCAATCGTTTGGGTTTAAAAAACTATACTTTCAACTTAACTTGAGACTTGAAACCCTTTACTTATATATTGTGTAAAAAGTCGTGAAAGCAATTGGTGATATTGTAAATTCCTGCGTGTGTTCAAAATAATCGAGCCCTGTAACATTTCAGAAATTTGGAGACTAGTTTTGGACTTCGTCGATGGAGGTCTGGAGGCCTGAAAAGTCGACCTCCAGGAACTCAAAAAGTGTCACGTGTTGGAGCTCCTCTAGTCTCAGAATGTTAGCTTTAAACAGTTTGCGAAAATTCTAGGGTTTTACAAACCGGCACTGAAGTACTGCATCATTTGAAAAAAACGTAAAAGTTCAAGACTTAAAATGTTTTAGATTGAACTTATTCCAATATGCTTGTATCACTCGTTAATCACGTGGCCGTTGCTGTCCTCAACTATAGTTGTATAATTCATTGAGTAAAATTAAAAAACCGAAAAGCTATGTTGGCTTTCAGCCACAACGTAATCCAGAATTCTCAGCTCTGTTAATACTGGCATAAGCTGACTTTTCAACTCAACACTTTTTCACCAAGAGAAATAAGATCGAGCGCTTATTTCGAGGCTTTGTAAATTAAACCGGGATTTACAATTTACAGGTAATGAAGCGGTGTTCCTCTCTCTCTCAACTCTCAACGAAATAACTTGTGTGATGTAACTAATGTTGTTATTATCATGTTTTATTGTTGCTATTAGCGCAGTGCATTACGTGGTAATATATACAGTAATGCATCATTATTATTATTATGTGGCGGTGCCTGGAGGAATGTCCCCGAAAAAAATATCCAAAGCTTGGTAAGGCTTCATAAATTACATCTGGGCCTGACTCAACAATTTCTTTTCAAGTCGTAGCTCCTCAAGCTCATATGTTATCTACAAAGTCTTCTTCCAGACACCTTCAGATTCAGCTGGCCAAGTGCAACTTTGAAAGCAATCAAAAGGGTGCATTTATAATCGAAGCCATGGTTCTCTCAGACTTTTCAGAAGCTCAAGCCAAGCCTTCTTGAGTGAATTTTTATATCTCTGCAGTCAGAATTACGGTAGTTTCCTACCTGTGAGCTATTAAACGGAGGAAATTCAAGCCTGCTATTATACAGGGATTATACGGGTACGGGAAGCTTGATGAATTTTTCCAGCAGGGGGAGGACAGGTGGACGGATACAGGTTGAACATGAGAGACGTAATGTTATAATAGCCATGTACTTAAATTACAATTCATAATTTATTTACTACCTCCGTCACTGTGTTTGTAACCAACAACAAAGAAACGAAACGACGACATTGAAACCTCCCTTGTTGTGTCCAAAGTAAAGGTAATTTTACACGCATTTTCTACACCTTTCGACGTTATGATGATGCCTTTAAAAATGTGTTTTGGCTTTGGGCCTTTTTGGCGTTGTCTGCTGATGATGATGACAAAAAATTACAATTTGGAATTTATTTTATGACCCCCGCAAGTTAATTTTGTGTTGAATGATTCAGTGCAAAAGCGTTGTCGTTTTTCACGGCTCCGGTAGTTGAAATTATCAGGCTGAAGATTTTTAGGTTTTAAGGAGAAGAGGACAGGAACTGGAGTTAAAGTGAGTGAAAAATTATGTGGGAGACGTGGATTATGAAACTTCAGAAGTCATGTTTTGAACAGAATTTTTGGTTCTAAATCTGAGGAATTCAGTCCACTGCTGCATTTTCGAAACGAACGGCACTATGCTGAGACATTAATTTTCAACGAAAAAACCATCAATGCGCTATTCAGCAGACAAAAAGACGAATTATTGTTAAATATGACATCTTCATCCCTCTGATTTCACTCCCACCTGACACGACCAAAATTAGTATAATCAATTAAAACTTCCCAGGCGCGCGGCGCGCCGCGCGCCAATAAGAGCGCTTTGAAATCAATAACCTCAATTGGATATCAGCTCAAGTCTAAAGACGTGTCTCCTGATCATTAATCTTGATACCATCATCCGCAATTAAGAGCGCCAGAGCGCAGCGCGCTCGCGCGCGCTGCTCTCCACTCTTTGCTTCTTCGGACTTGTAGGTACTCATTCGACTCGAAATTAATTACTCTTTTCGTTGATACGTGTGAGAAACTCAGATATATACACTTGAAAATCGACCTAATTTACTTTTAAATATCCAGGCCGACTCTTTTAATTTTATATCGTTCGTTCGTAACCCTTCTCACTTTCGTTAAAATCTTCCAAGGTGTTCCCCGTTGACACCTGCGTCTTCTCGCTATTTCTTAATACACCGCAGCGTTTCTTCACCGTCTTCCGACCCACTAGCTTATATTTTCACTTGCAAATACAAACAAGACTTTTGTGCCTTGAACAACTGCAGCTCAAACCAGTAAATCTCCTTCTCACCTTCTTTACCAATAGGAAACGTCAAAACTCATCATCATTAGTTTCTCTTATTGTCGCTCTAACCTCAGTCAGTCAGTCAGTGCGTTACTGTGACTGTGCAAACCGCTGTCAACAATGCATCAGCGCAAACTTACCGCAAAATCATATATACATCTTCAACAAACTATTGCTATAAAGCTCTGAGAAAAATGTCGTTTTGCTCCATGCTCCATCATCTATGGCTTCTAATTCGAGACGCTCATCTCTATCAAAAATCTTCTTAGGATTTCATCTTCAAAAATAAATCTTGTTCCTTCTTTTCATGTCCATGTCTCCATAAACCATGCATAATTCGAATTTGTTCAAAATTACTTTCTCATCTCGCACCTTGTGAATAGCAGCAGCAGTGTCCACTCGTAAAACAGATATTCAAAACAAGGTATTTCGCGCCCATCTGCTATTGAGCGCCAGCGCTGCGCTGTTCAAACAGTAAATATTGACCGCTAAAGTGAAAGGCGCATCCTGCGCTCTATTCCTATCCTTCCTACGTCCTGTTGAAAGCGAGAGGATGGGAAATCCAACACGGCGCGCAAGCGCGCAGCGCTGCGCGCTGTGGGCTTAACGGCCATGTTGGTAATAACCGGCAACAAATAGCAACACAACGCCCATTGTTGTCCAATGACTCACCAAAATTACGTTTCTTAATAACAACGAGGCGGCATTGCCGCCTCGTTCTCGTTACATAGTAAAGTAAGTAATCATCTAATCGTTAGTTGAGCCGGATTCCAAGGAAAGGATTAGCGAAATTTTTCATTCCGAAGCAGTAGTGTTCGCTCGAATTTGAAATGCGCGCTTGGAGCGCGGTGCGCGAGATTCAAATTTCCCTTAAATTGTGTCCAAAAGTAGCGTTTCTCCAAACTTGTTGACATTTATAACAACGGGGTTCAAATCTTCATTTCGAAACTAATGAATAATTATGCTGAGATTTGGTGCCGTTTTGCAGAATCTATGAAAACCGTTGCTATTACCACAGTTTGGTATCGGTATCCCATTCGAAGATTAAATGCTCGACAACTTCTTTAAATCGAACACTTCTTCTTACTCAAGCATCCAGCACCACAATCACGCGAAATGAGAAATTAATGCCCCTCTCCGGCCACAAAAGTCAAAACTGAATGAGAATCCAACGTAACAATTTGGCAAAAAATTGCAACAAAACACACACAATATAAAGCCGAGCTTATAATTGAGTAAGACCGCCGCTGTGGTCAGTCAGTCATTTTTATACTTGCAATAATAGCCAGTCAATGGTCAGTAACCCTCTGCTAAATATTGGCAAACTCATTCCTTTACTCCATTAAGAAGCATACACTTGAATACAAATATTCTTTGTAAAATTGCAAAATAACTCGACTTTTTATGTTGCCATTTCCCCGCATTTTCCCCAGTGAAATTGTCCAGTCCTCCTCCGGGTTATGGGAAAATACATAACGAGATTGCAAAAAAAAACTATTTGCCCTACGCCATTTGTAATGAATGACCAGCAATAACACTCAGTTTCATTACCGGCACGTAAAAAAGCACTTGAAGGAGGCAATCGCCTCTGCTGCAAAAACGATATTCGCGAGTCACGAAACACATCGATTGAACCTCTGGACGCCAATAACAAGCCTTTTTGAACTTCAAAAAACACAAGTAATTTGTGAACATCTCTTGAGACTCAAAAGCCATCGCGTTGACAAAGTCTCGCTAATTAATTACAGGTGTGTTTGTCTTTCAAAATAACTTGCAATTAATTTCCTTCCAGCCTCTATTTAAGAAACCAAAGTTCAAGTAGCCACTTTCAGGCTCTTCTTTTATAAAGTTCTTCAACGGATCATTGCTTTACAAGACCAAAATTATGTCACCACACCAAAATCCCTCTCAGACAATTTGTCCCAGCTCAACAAAAATCATGAAATGAAGCGTGCACGTACAAAAATACCAACTTGCTTCAGTTCCCATGAAAACAAAATTATGCCTTTTGGCCCAACTCTTTCAAAGGGCGCGCGCGCGCACCTGTTCTTCAAAGTCTTATTCCAATTAACAGGTGCGCGGGCGGAAAGTCCCACGACGAAAACACGTCACAAAAGCTGCTCTTGTTTTCAAAGGTTGTAATTTTTACGTCATGGGATGGGCCTTCAGCCTCGTCCCTTTGACTACAAGCAACTGACTGAATTACATACATCCAAAGGCCCTTGATAAAGCAGCACATTTTCAACAGATAGGAAATCCCATGCTGTTGAGAAACATCCAAAAACTAGCAGGAATTGTTATGATGACGATGGGAAGATCCTTCGTTCAAGATTATTGCGTGAGCCTCACTTTCTTCATATAACGTAACGTGAAAAAGGCGCCAAATTTATAATAGTCCCTTCTTAAAATGATACAATGAAACGAAACGTTTGTAGTAGCCTCTTCTTCACACCGATAAAAAATCCTGAGAAATTGTGTCTCTCTCTCACACAATGCAATAGCTGACACGAACGACACAAAAACATCAAGAACGCTATCAAATCCATGTATTCTCCACATGATTGTGTAATTTTAGCTGGCAAAGCAGCAGTCGTTGCTACATCGAAGAACCAACGGGAAGAAACTGACTCAATTACTGGACTAGCAGAAGGCCCTTTGATTATAATAGCTTCCTTTCCAGAAACTTCAAGAAACTTGTAAAAAAACACGATCGGAAATAATAACTTGGTCGTGTCAAGTTATGATCATGAAATGTAGCGTGATTGCTGTATCAAAAGCTGCTGTTGTTTGTTATTGTCTTGGTAGTCTTGCGGTCGGTTCATGTGTGGGAAAAATTATTTTTCAACTACACGTCCAAACAGCTACTGTGGAACTGCAGAAGTCGCCCGAAAAAAACTAATCAAGGTCTCCGCGTTAATATTTATCCACTAAAACGGCATCAAAACCTAGCAAATTTAAATTTTACCGCGCAAAAACCAAAAATCTCTCTAACCTTGACACTTGCCATCCGGTCCACAAACCAACCCGAAATCGGAATCACAGGGCGCGTCCCTCGAATTACACTTTTCCGTCAACTGTTTGGCACACACAAGGCAACATGGACAGTCTTCCCTCTGAAGTACGCGCCCGTTCGGGCAGTCCGCCGCCGTAACGTTCCGCTCACAGGTCACTCCAGCGCACCCACATTCCATATCCGCAGCGCGCGCGAAGCGCGCGCTGTTCAAAATGAGCGCGGCGCTCAAAAGCGCCAAGAGCGCGCCGTTTGACATTTTCGTCTTCATGTCGCCTTATTGTCGTTTGATGTGTCTTCCTTAGTGCATTTTCATGCACCTGTTCTTAATTGCTTTATGGACCTTGAACGTGGTCCCTGCTTTCACTCACACTTTTAGTGGACCTTGGTCCTCCAGTCTGTTCTGTTTTGACAGTTCAAAATATTATTCCAACACTTGGATTCTCTAAGAAGCGCCAAATTGGGCTTGATCTTCTCCTCCTTCACCTTTCGGAATAAATTAAACCAAGATTGTATACTTTGATTGCCGCTGGTTTAACAACAACGACAAATACAGCGTGTGTTATCGTTACCAAGGGAGAAATGAGACTGAAGCTTGGTACAAAGTTGCAACGGAGTTGGAAAGAGGTTGAGGATTCTACCGATGGTTGCTCAGCAGGTATACAAAATACAGGTAAAACTCAGGTAAGGGAAGCAAAGTTGCAGATGAAAGTACAAGGTGGAAATTCCACAAGAGATGAATAGAGAACAATGCTGCGAGGCGACAGGTAGACCTCTGCGCGCAGAGCAACTTCGGCGCGTACTTGGAGAACTGGGAAGAGGGCGCAAGTGTGCAAGTGTGTTGGGATAGCTGGTGGGGAGAGCTGAGATGGACGGCGACGTTCTTCGCCGCTCTTGGTCATGATGATCGCCATAAGAAGTGGGCTCGCCGGTATAGGAGGAAGAAGGCCGGTTTGGTCCCAAAGTGCATATAATTCTTGGGCTGAGACTCGTCTTGACTGCAGACTTTGGTCTTATGGCCTTTTGACGAAGAGCCAAGAGTTGTAAAAAGGAGATGAGTAAAAGTGTATAAAGTTTGTGTTATTAAAAGTGGATGTAGTGTTTACTACGGGAAGATTGTATGCAGAATGAGAGCGGGTGAAGTGTTAATATTAAGGCAGTCCTTTATACAATACATGCACGTAGTTGAGCTTCAGCTTTTGAAAAAGCTTGGACAAGATGATGAGATTGAGATTGGTGAATCGGGATGGATTTCAACAATGATCATGATAACCAAAAAGCAAAGAGTTCTCTCAAGTATGATAATGCGAGTCAATTATATATATGGACAAGATTCAAGTTGTGGACTTGTTGTTTGGTCCGTATTTGATACACCTGTCGCCAGGTACTTGTCATAGCCTACAACAGTGTACAGATGGTCAAGGGGCTTGAATTTTGGCGGGAAAATATTCGCCAGAAAAGGAATTAGGTTTTGGCTTAACTTGGGATGGGAAAAACCTGAAAATATGCTTCAACTTGATGCCGATCGGTGAAAAAAACTTTTTCTGCAAACTCGATCAAGAATTAATCGTCTCCTTTGTCCTTGGACAGTGATTTTGGTGGTAATGGTGAAACCTTGAACTTGTGATAAAAATTAGACTTGTAAAATTCAAAAAAATCACTCTGAGAAGTGTAAAAAATAGGGAAAGGTGTGGGAACTGAAATGACATTCACTCAGAGATTCAGATAATCTTTGAAGTTTATAAGATTTAAAGATCCAAAGACGGAGACATTGAGGCGGCTTAAATTTAAAATGTTGTTCATATTCAGATTGGGTCTGGAGAAAGAACCAAGTAAGAAGAACTAACCACGTTTTTGTAACGCCGATCCATCAAATTTACTTGTCAACAATGGAAACTCGTCATTGTCATCATCGTCATCTGTGACGCTTTGACAGGT
>JAQGBJ010001525.1:0-22390 GCA_034698345.1 Sphaeridia pumilis | reverse complement strand
ACAATGGTCAACTCTTTATGGTTCGCCATTGGATCCTTGATGGCTCAAGGCTGTGATATTTTACCCAAGTAAGATCATCAAATGGCTGAGTATCCCTGATAAAAAATCCAATGCTTTAAATGTCTTTTAAACTTTTTCCCACACTTTACTATATTGGCTCCTTTGATGTTTACGAGTTTGACCCTTCAAATTTTTCTTTAAATGGTTTCAATGTATGAATGCCCTGTCTGCATTGCGACCCGAACAAATGTCGGCTTCGGTGAGCTGGAGTCCAGCTTCTGGAACTTGAACATAACTACCTTCTTAACCATTGTTACTAATTTGAACGACGGCTTTGACGAAATGACACAAGCTTTTGAACATTTTTTTTTGTTTTTGCAAAATCGCAACACACAAATGGTCACAACTTTTAGAGAATAAAAATATTGCCAGAGCAAGTTCAATTTAGCAAATTACATTAAATATTAATACTTTTTCGTCAAGGATAAGCCCGTATGAATGGAAAAGCGCTCACCTTTGTAACCAGGACCCTGATGAACTGGAACTTGAAACCCATTTGCCCAACAGTTTGTGGTTCACCATCGGTTCCATCATGCAACAAGGATCTGATACTAATCCCAAGTACTTGTGCCCAATTTCCACCTGAATTCGCGTGCCCCTTGATGAACAATTAACACATTTTCAGATTTTTCCCCATACCCTTTGAATCTAAATTCAACACTAGCCAACTTTATCCCAGACAAGTACTCCATCTAGCAGCAAAAATTGCCATTTTAATAGGTTCACACAAAATTACAAGGAGGAACCAACTGCAGTAGGGAAAATTTGAGGATATTTGTAGACCTTTTAGACAAAATTTTGAACTTGTTTTGTTTTTGCACTAACCAAACTTCAGGATCACACCTTACCAGTGGTTGAACCCTCATCCCTGCAAAAGCAATCCTGACGAATTAGAAAATGACTTGAATTTGTCCAACGCCTTGTGGCACAACTGGGGATCTATTATGCAGCAAGGTTCTGATATCGCGCCCAAGTAAGAACAAGTAGCTACAATAGCTATTAAGCTAGAAATAATAGCTGCAAATAGGCTTTCTAGACAAACGTAAAGTTGGATAATTTTTCAGTTTTTTCTTCAGAAACAGTACAATTTCTAAAGTTTCTAAACTTTAATTTGCTGCCGGCGTACTTGCAATTAACTACCTTGAATTTCCAATTGCTTTTCTTAGCCTCTAACTGCTGTTTTTTTGCTAACCCTAAAATTAAACTGCATATAGCCATCACTTCTAATACAACCGTTCAAAACCTATAGGGCAGCCTCAACCAGAACAGTAGCTGGAATCTGGTGGTTCTTCACGCTTATCATGATTTCTTCGTACACTGCCAATTTGGCTGCTTTCCTCACCAAAGAAGGTATGGAGGACGGCGTCAAAAGCATCGAAGACCTGCCCAAGCAGACCAAGGTCAAGTACGGATCCATCGATTCTGGGAGTACTTTTCAGTTCTTCAAAGTGAGCGCCTAGAGAACCTTCCGTCGCTTTTAAATTCTTGTCAACCACTATCCTCAAGTACCATATTTAACGACCATTAATTACAGGACTCGGCCCAGTACAAAGAAGTCTTCCTTAACATGCAGAACATGCGACCCAAACCCTTTGTCTCCAGCAACAAAGAAGGCGTCGAACGCGTCAAAAATTCTCAAGGCACCTTCGCCTTCTTCATGGAGTCTTCCACCATTGAATACCAAGTTCAAAGAGATTGCTCACTCATGCAGCTAGGAGGGCAGCTCGACTCCAAAGGCTACGGGATAGCTTTGCGAAAAAGTAAAAAATATTTAATCACTTCACCGAACTTCAGTTACCTAAATAAGCCTTCCAAAAAATTCTGCTTTTGGTTCCACAGACTCCAAGTACCGCGACGCCTTCAACAATCGTATCCTCGAACTTCAAGAAACTGGCGAGCTTGAAAAACTAAAAGTCAGATGGTGGCAAAGCAAAGAAAAGGGCGGTGGTCAATGTGACGCTGTGAGTTGACTTTAATTTTGGTACTTCATAAATTAACTCAGTTTCTTTAAAACTTTGCAAAATTTTAGGACGCTGCTGTAAAAAGCAGTGGTGCTGAACCCTTGACTTTGGGCCACGTCGGTGGTGTCTTTGTGGTCCTTCTGGGCGGGTGTGCCTTGGCTTGTGTAATGGCCTTTGTCGAGTTCATGTGGAAGTCCCGGAAGCTTGCTAGACACGGCGGCGTAAGTTCAAAATTTTAGAAAACTGTTTCGAAAATATTCCTGTAACAAGAATTTCAATTTCAAGCAGCGAACTAACAGAGGAACTAACAGCTGAGGGTATCTATAATTTTAAACTTTGAAGTTACTAACTTGCCTTGATTTCTCATCAAGAGCCAACCATCAAAATATTATTTCTTTGCCCATAGGACACTTTTGCCAAGGAAGTCTGGAAAGAACTCCGCTTTGCTCTCCAATGCCAAGGAGACACAAAGCCCGTTCGGAAGAAGAAGGTACCTCTGGTCGATGGCAGCATGTCGGATTCTGTGCCCTATTCAACTTTTGAAAAAACTGAACCCACTCAGTAATACTATATGAGATATATTTTCCAATCGAAATTATCATCACAAGTCGGCCTTAATATTCGTACTACTAGAATTTAGAATCACATATCGATGAGACACACGCTCATCGATGCTGCTTCCAATCTAGACGTCCATCTATCGAATTAAATAATTGGATACACTAATAGTAAAAATCTGCCATATGAAATCTGTATAATCATTATCATCGAAATTTGTCATTTACTTACTTTTGGTAGGTACCCTTTGAATTCAAAATATTGTTTAGTCATTTTTGCAATCGGTTGTCTTGTCCTGCCATTTTCAAAGTTGCACGAGCCAACTGAATTTTTTGTAGTAATTGTAGAACAATTTCATATAGTTTTCTATAGTCACCCATTTATGTACATTTGCCGAGATACTTTCATGGTGCTCTGTATACTCTGTGTATGTAATAATAAAACACGGTTAGACCACTATTTGACTTGTTTTTCTGATTGAATACAGGTTCGCAGTTCTTAATTCTAAAAACGCCAGTTTTCAACTCGGGATGTCATCACTCCCACTTGTTGTTCCAGTGATTTATAACTTGAATGCAATTCCCCTTACACGCTTCTTCCTCAATCAGCCTTGTTGCAAACAACCGTCGAATTTCTCCTTTTATTACTTTTCTAACAGAATCCGCCTGTATCGACGACAGCTATTTTTATCCCCTTGCAGCAGACACAAACAAGCGACCAAAGGAAGGAACCGAGAAAAAACGGTTTTAATGAGTCGTTAAAATAGCGAAACGCCCAGGACAGAAATTGCCGCGCTCATTTCAAGATTGCAAGCTTCATTGCAACTTGACGTTCAGAGTTCCTGAGAAGTCACCAGATGTTTGCCATTTTGTGTGGTTTTGTCAAGAAATTTTAATCTTACTCATATCCTGCTAAATCTGCTCACTTCTTATAGTTCACAAAAATCTGTATTTAAAAGCCAAGACTGTTTATATTATTATCTTCGGGTTTCGTACATACTTGGGGAAATTGCCACAAGGATGCAAAAAATGCCATTTGCAACTTTTACGGGAAAACAAACCCAGGCGAAATGAAACATGCTGCCGGATGACAAGTACATTGAACAAATAAATTTTATCACTCAAAACAACAGAAGGATAACAAGCATAACAAACACAGCAGACACACGAACCCTTGCTAATTTTAGCAGGAAATTGCTTCTTCTGCTGCTCCTATCACAAGAGTTGAATTTTTCACACATTTGAGTCCAAAAAGAAATGCAGACGTTTTCTTCTTGCTACAAACGCCGTTGATGGCTACTGTGGGAAAAAATCGCAGTCGGTCAAAAAAGTGTTTCGAAGCAGTTTGGGCAGTCAACCTTTCCACAGTGAAACTGTCATTTAGAAGCACATTCAAAGTTTAAAGTGCCTTCCTGTGGGCAAAATCGTCACCAAAATCAAGATAACTAAAGCTGCATTGTGAAACAGTTATGAATCATGGAAAGAGTGAAAGTTTTTTCCACAACAACTTTCGTGGCGCTGCTCGCCCTAGTGGGCGCTTCGGGCTACACAAGCGATGAAACCGATACGTTCATTTCATTTCCGTCTAGAAATTCGGCTGGTTCAGCTGCTAAAGTGTTTAAATTAGGTGATAATCTTCACAAGTTACACTTCATCGAATATGTACAAGTCGAGTTTCATTCTTAAAGTTCGTGCTTAAAATCCAGGTATTCTAGTAGAAGACAAGAACCAGGAAGAAGAACTAATATGGCGGTCAGCCCTCGACCGTATCAACGACGACCACGGTATTCTACCGAGGTCCAGGTTTGAAGCAGTCGTGAGGCATGTCGAAAGTGGCAGCAGCGTACAGGCCGGAAATCAGGGTAAGTTTTTAACGTAAGTTACACTTCAAGGTAAGTCTTGAAGCTCAAAGTTAACTCCAGAAAATAAAACAATTCGCCATACTTTTTGCAAAGCCTGCCAAATGCTGAAACAAGGCATCGTTGCCGTTTTCGGCCCTCGAACCCACGAATCAGCAAGCCATGTCCAGTCCATCTGCGACGCTTTTGAATTACCGCAAATTGAAACTAGATGGGACTTTCACGTTCGAAAAGAAAACTACCTCGTCAATTTGGCTCCACATCCTTTAACGCTCAGCAGGGTAATAGAAACACAAATTGCTTTTTTTTCAAAGTTATATCAAAACAAAACCTGAATTTTGATTCCCTGATCCCACTTTTCAGGCCTACAACGACCTGGTCGAAGCCATGGGCTGGAAGTCCTACGTCGTAATTTACGAAGACCCCGAAGGCTTGTTCAAGCTTCAAGACTTGCTGAAATCCTCCGCGCCTCCGTTGAAAAGAGCTTTGGTGCGCCAATTGTCACCAAGTGGCAACTACAGACAACTATTTCGGGAAATTTTGCGAGACACAGAGATTAAGAATTTAATCATCGATTGCAAACCCGAAACTATTTACCATGTGCTGAAACAAGCTCAGCAAATTGGTCTCCTGACGTACAAGTACAGCTTCATTTTGACCTCCTTCGACATTCACACCGTCGACCTTCAGGACTTTCAATATTCAGAAGCCAATATAACAGCCTTCAGAATGGTTGACCTTGATAAACCCGAAGTTCAGCAAGTTTTGAAAAAGTACTCTCGTGGCGTCGCTAGCACTGCAAAGCCGCCGATGGGGACCAAGTCTGCTATCGATGCTTTGAAGGTATGTTGCAATAGTCAAGAAACTTTCTTTCTATTGAAACATATTGGAAATTAAACATATTTTTGAATTTAGCTCGACACGGCGCTCATGTACGACTCTGTCTACCTGCTCGCCAAAGCACTTCATGCCCTGGACAGCAGTCAAAGAATGGACACCAAAAAACTGGACTGCGAAGGCACAGAAACTTGGTCTCATGGCTATACCGTTGTCAACTACATGAAAATGGTAAATATTCATGCCAACCTCATCCAGTACTGTCCAGTAAGTCCTGAAATTCACACCAATTTAATTCCAGGTCCACGTTCAAGGCCTCACAGGTCTGATACAGTTCAATACAACCGGATTCCGAACAGATATTCAACTTGACGTTGTGCAAGTTACCAAAGAGGTGAAACCCATTCAACTGACTCAGTATTTCTCCCGAAAACAATGAATTCACATAAAGTTTTTCAAATTCCAGGGCATCAAAAAAACTGGATCTTGGGACAGCAAGTACATTACCAAGTTCAATTGGACAAGACACGAAGCAGAAGTTGTTCTTCCTGTACGAGTGCGACCAGAGGTCGCCAAATCTGATATTGGAAACAGAACCTTCATCGTCACAACTTACATGGTAAAGCAGTGTATTATTATAAAGTTCAAATGTCAAATTATTTTCTAAATGATTTGAATTTCAGAACAATCCATTCACTATGCTCTCCTGGTCAGAACAACCACTTCGAGGAAATGCCCGCTACGAAGGCTACGTTCCAGATCTTCTTCAGAAGCTCTCCCAGATGCTCGGTTTCCAGTACATCATCAAACCCGTTGCGGATGGCAAATACGGTAATAAAGTCAACAAGGCTACTGGACAGTGGAACGGAATGATCAAAGAAGTCCTTGAAGGGGTACCTTAGTCAATAAGCTTCTTTGAAGCCAATTATCCTTACCACGCTTAACCCCAATTTTTTCCCTCCAGTCTGCCGACATCGCCGTTGCCGATCTGACCATCAGCAAAGAACGCCAAGAAGCCGTCGATTTCTCCATGCCCTTTATGAACCTCGGAGTCTCCATTTTGTACGTCAAACCATCGGTGAAGCCACCAAGTTTGTTCTCCTTCCTCTCGCCATTTTCCAAGGATGTCTGGGTGTACATGTGCTTCGCATTCGTCGGTGTCTCCGTAATCCACTGTGTACTCGCCAGGTACGTTCTAAAGAATCTTTATAATATTAGTTCAACCTTTTTCATTATATTTCAACCTACAATCTTCAGAATCACTCCATTTGAATGGGGAACTTCTCATCCCTGCGTCATAGACCCTGACGAATTGGTCAACCAGTTTACAGTATCCAATAGCTTTTGGTTCTCCATCGGCTCCATTATGCAACAAGGCTCTGATGTTGCTCCCAAGTATATTTATATTTTTTTCATTTTTCTTGTTTGTCCCACTAACGTAGTTAACTATAATAATTTTTGTTGTTTGAAAACCAAGTCCGCTACTAACGAAAAAACTGATGCAATTTCACAGAATAACACCGTACGAATGGGTCATTGCTGTTCCAAAACGACACTCTGACAAATCTAAAGGCTCCAAAGTCTACCGTAACAACATAACGCTTTCCAAGTCTTTGTGGCTGGCATTGGGCGCTGTGTTTCGCCAAAAGGTGGCAGTGGCGCCAAGGTCTGGTCTAACTAAAACACTAATCTCTTTGAATGTAAACTTGTTCCTTGAAGTACTGCTGAGGCCTAATTCTAAAAATCTCTGTCAATTTCAAAAATATAGGGCCGTGTCAACGAGAATGGTGGCAGGCATTTGGTGGTTCTTCACGCTCATCATGGTATCCTCATACACGGCCAATTTGGCAACCTTCCTCATTGTCCAAGAATCAGATGCAACCATCAAAAGCCTCGAAGATTTGGCCAAGCAAGATGTTGTCAAATATGGCTCTCTTGGATCTGGATCTACTGAATCGTTTTTCAGAGTACTGAATGTTCCTGCTAAATAACCGAAGAAGCTCGCAAATCCAAAGACTTATTATAAAACTGATTTTCGCCCTGAATTTCAGGACTCACCATTTCAAGTAAACAAACTAATCTGGAAAGGAATTGAGAAAAACAAGCGCTACGGCGTTCAGGTCAAGAACAACAAAGAAGGCATCGACAAGGTCAAGCAAAGCAGGGGAAAGTACGCCTTCTTTATGGAGTCCACAGTCATCGAATATACAGTGGAACGAGAATGTGACCTTGCCCAGGTTGGAGGCCCGCTTGACTTCAAAGGCTACGGAATAGCCCTTCCCAAAGGTACAGAAACTTTCTAACAATCGAAAGCTGTCCAAACTACATGTACAATAACCAACATGATTTCAAACAGGTTCCAAGTACCTACAAGCTTTCAATTCCGGCATTTTGGAGCTTCAAGAAATGGGAGCTTTGGACGAGCTCAAGCGGAAATGGTGGAAAGAGGAGCGCAAAGAAAGCGTTTGTTTGGTAAGTTAAATACATACTGCTTCGAAAACTTGTGTCGTCAAAATCAAATATTTGTTTTCAACTTCCAGCCGAATTCTGACGGAGCTGATGTCAAACCTCTAAAGCTTCCGAACGTCGGCGGCGTCTTCGTCGTTCTCGTTTGCGGCTGTATTCTGAGCGTCGTCTTGGCTTTTATGGAGCTTATTTGGAAGTCTCGTCAAATGGCCAAAGAACACGGAGTAATTTTCAAATCAATATAAATTTCCAACATAATTATCAAGCTATAGTTTTCAATATTTCCATGTCTATATTCTTCAACCGCAGGTCTCCTTCTGCCATGAATTCATGTCCAGCATCCGCTTCGCCATGTCTTGCCAAGGCGTCCCAAAACCAGTCAACGGCAAAGTCACTTATCCTCCAGCCGATATCAACGCCGCCATGACAGCAGTTACAACAACAACAACAATGGCTCTACCCCCAAACCGAATCCCTTCAAACCCATATTTGGATCTTCCAATGTCAGCAGACGACTCTTATGGCTTTCCGAAGCCTGCGATATGCTCCGTCAATGGCCAAGTCGTGACCAGAGACGACTTTATGTGATCTTCAAGAAGGAGGCACGGGGTTACGTTTGCTGTTCCGGTTACAACATCCATTGTTGAGAACCACTTTTGTAATACTTCGATACCCCGGCCTCCACCAGCTCCAAGGGCTGCTGGAAACAAGAAACTCGCCAATGGCACTGCCACCAAAAATCAAAGGCCCAATAATCCTCAAGGCTTCGAAATGGAAGTCTTTGAATGCTTGTCGTCTGAGGTTTTGTAGGTCTTTCTTCTTGGTCCTGTCGATATTTCGACATGTTAACGAGTTGCAAGTTGCATGATGGACATTAGAGCAGACGATAATTTCTGGTTACACTCTTCGGAATACCCAAAGAGCCACCACAACTTGGCACAACATTATTATCTCACGACGTCACACTCTCATTACCGCAAACCTCATTTCCGCTTAATTAGTTTGTTGGATATCTATAATGGCCAGTTCTCTCGAATCGCCACAATAAGACAAACATGCATCAAAATATTCTCATGTACTTTTTGCTATTGATCATGTTTTCTTCACAAGAATATTGGTAATCTAAAAGTACTTCATATAGAAATTTCAATAAAATCTCCATGTCATCATTTCACCTCAACTGAATATATTTAATATATCTTCAAAGCAAAATCATTCGTCATGGCCAATGCAACATCCGACTTCTATTCCATTCCAATATCGAACAATTTTGACTGACACAAAAAAAGCGGTTTCTGATGACATCATTCCGCCCTTTTCCTTCTAGTCTTTGAATCCCACTTTCCTTGTATATAGCCAAATCAACGTTGGCAGCAACAAATATACATGTACTTCCATGTTATGACTTTGGCTAGCCGACCGGATACCAGCTATTGTCTACTTCATTTGATGCAAGTATGTAAACACCAACTAGATATTGTACCGACTGTCAGGCTTTATCAAAAACATGCAATGGCACGAACAGCATACGTAATCAACGTTGAACCAAGCTTCAACCCTAACCCTGCCCATCCATTTCACTATATGTAACAGCAACAGAAACAGACTATTAATTGACTTGGTACTTCAACCCTCTCACAAACTCACAACAACATTCAAAACTCATAACGGAGGAAGCTCCTCGTCGTGCTAGTTCATCGAGTATTGGCTTCATACTTGCGATGCTATCGGCTAAACCAAATGTCCAACTTACTTGAGAAACTTGATTATAACTTGTGCAGCCAACCTCAGAATTCTCACGACGTTTCTAATTGAAGCTCAGTCGCCATATTCTAGCTCTTGGACAACTCCCAAAGCTACATCAGCCGTCAAGTGTCAAATTTTAAACTTCTGATAGGCCTACACTTGCCATTGTATACAATAATATAAAGGTCAGCAAAATATACATATTTGGGATTCCTCTGATAGCGGAAGGATTTTAAAGCTGATAAAGCATTCACAGAGATAAGCATTTTTTGTCGTGGACAAGTCACAGATTTCTTTGAACGTGAGTCATTTCAATGTTGCTTGACTAAGTGCTGAACTTGCAACAGTTTTTGCAACAAACAATTCAGTGTGACAGATATAGCGAATCTGACGACTGTCAATATATCCAGAGTCTCTGCCTGTGGGAACCAAGATACATATTTCATGTCATTTTTTATGTTTCATCCCCACTAGCAACTGTAATGTGTAATAGTGACTGACCTCGACAATTGTTTACATTCGTCGAGCTTCTTCCCAGCTGTGAATGGTACCAACAAGGACGTGATCACAATATAAAGGTATAACCTGATCTGAAATCACAAAATGTCATTTACATACAATCAGGTCGGCAAAAATTACAGTTTTGTAATGTTAACTTTACCTTTCGTAGATTATAAAATGCGAGGACTCGGCAAACTCTTTTCGAGCAAGAAGAACAGCGGACAAGTCAGTGGACCTCAGAACGTCACACATCCACTAAAGATCACTGTGAATCCAGAAACTGGCAAATTGGAGTACAAAGGACTTCCTTCAGAATGGATCCCCGTCTTGCAAAAAGAGCTGGGCCCCGACGCTCTCATGAAACATCCGGAAACTGTAATGCAGATTACAGACTTTCTCAAAAGGTGGGAACATGAAAAAGCGTCTGACGAGCCTTCTGGAGATGGTTACGTACCAACATGTTCTGACCCCAAGGCTTCAATAATTTCTTCTGGCGGTGAATCTGGAGGTGAAAGCGTTAGAACTTCATCCGAAGATGATCAGCCAGGGAAGCCAAAGATCAAACCAAGGCTACCTAGGGAACGAAAGCCCCAACAGCCACAACAACAAAAGCATAATGGTACTTCTGATCCTCCACCACTTCCACCAAAAGTCACCAACTTGTCAGCAAGCGCTGGTCAGTATTCCAACAACAAACTCAAGCCAGTTGCACCAAGCTCGGCGATGAAGCCCAAGAGTCCAGTTGTCCAACGGGCAAAGGTTGATACCACCACCAAACTCGTTGATACACCTCCGGCAGAAACAGAATCCTTTGTCCGTCGTCGAACTTCAAGAATGAGCGATGAAGACGTCATGAAGGAAATGAGGAAGATTTGCAATAAGGAGGATCCAAGACTTCGATTCCGCAAGGAGAATGAGTTGGGCGCTGGAGCTTCCGGAACAGTATTCACAGCATTTGATACCAAGTACAACTACAATGTTGCCATCAAAGACATTGATCTTAGCCGACAGCCGAAAAAAGACCTCATTCTCAACGAGATCAAGGTCATGAAGGAGTTCAATCACAAGAATCTTGTCAATTACCTCGACGCTTATATTGTGGGAGACCATTTGTGGGTCGTCATGGAACTGCTGGAAGGAGGACCGCTCACGGATGTTGTCACCGACATTGTCATGAACGAAGGCCACATTGCTGAAGTCTGCAAAGAAGTACTGGAAGCCATCGCCTTCTTGCACGCCAAAGGTGTCATCCACCGAGACATCAAGTCTGACAATGTTCTTCTCGGCGTCGACGGTACAGTTAAGGTCACAGATTTTGGCTTTTGTGCCAATGTTCAAGGGGATGAAAAGCGGAATACAATGGTCGGCACACCTTACTGGATGGCTCCTGAAGTTGTAACAAGAAAAGACTATGGACCCAAAGTAGATGTTTGGTCACTAGGGATCATGACCATTGAAATGATGGAGAGTCAACCGCCCTACCTTAACGCGACGCCAATTCGGGCCTTGTACTTGATCGCTACAACTGGCAGACCAGATATTGAGTCTTGGGACAAATGGTCACCACAACTACAAGACTTTTTGAACAGGTGTCTTGAGGTCAATGTTGATGATCGGTGGTCAGCCGCCAAGTTGCTTCAGCATCCCTTTTTGGAGAAACGATCCGGTCCTAGGAAGCTAGTGCCTTTGATTCTGGAAGCCAAGAAAATTCGCAGTAAAGACCAAGGATACTAGACATCGCAATTATAGTTTCTCGTCAGCATTAATACGTGAACGTTTGGTTACCAAGCAATTATTGGTTTGTTGTAAATAGTTATCTTTACTTGATTGATACGTCTTCAAAACGTTTTTGTTCTTCAATCACATTACCAGATATTCAAATAAAAAAGATATAAATTAAACCGATTCGTTCAGTTGTGAACTCAAAACGACCCAAGCGTCATTATAATTTCACAAATTCGTTGGTTACCATAACTACGCGGTGACGGCATGCCGTGCACATGCTTGCTTTGGCAGGAACTTCGCCATTGTTCCACAAGCCAAGGCATGTCGTCGGCGGTCTTGTTTGTTTACATTTCAAGGCGCTGACTCATTGGTATTTCGGGCGGGCCACAAGACATTCTTCGACTTCCGCTGGGCTTCTGCAGAAGTTGAAAAACGAGCAGAAATCAAAATGCTGTCTACCAAAGAACAAGTTGCCCCGGTCGAAGAAGTTACCAAATCATTTGGTCATGCTGACCCAGGTGAGAATTTGTACTCCATTACTGAATCAATTTTGATGGAACTGCATAGTTCATGCTTTAAGTTTAAGTTGAAAAGAATCATTTAAATGAAAACTTGTGGATCTAGTGGACTTTTTTAAAACTGTAGCAGTCAACCAATCATCACTGAAAACCGTGAACAGGACTAGACCGGTCCATTTCAGGAATCGGCTGGTATATATAGATCTTGACCATTTGAAGTTAATCATCATAGGCTAATGTGGTATTAATTTTTGATTTGAATTCTTCAGATGGCTAATATTCAAAGATCTCCTAAAGACCCCACATTTTTGAAGCACCAAAACACTGGTTTCAAGTTCAGGAAAATTGCTTGCCAATCCATGGCTTCAGATTCAAACAGTAACGAAAGCAATGAGTCTCCAGGGTATTCCCCAAGGCATAAGGTCATCCGGGTAAGCATGGTTCTACCGAATGATCCAGTGCTCATTGGCCAGGAGAACATACCTACCTACAGAATCGTTCAGAAGAATTCCGATAGCCCTGCGAAGGTTGTCAAAACGTAAGCAAGCCCGCCACTGACCGGGTAGACCACTTACCAAAGAACTTCCTCCAATATCAATAAATGGTTTCGAATGTTACATGTACTGTCGTTTATGGTTCATTAATATCTGGCGTATTCCCTGTTTACAGTCGAAAGTTTGGCTTTCTTACACAAAGACGCAAGGAGATTGCGGAGAAATACATTGATGAAATCCTGCCGAAAGCAAACAACGTTGATTTGGGCGAGTTTGGCTCCTTGAAGTGGTGTTCTTTGCTGCTGGATAGGTACCATGCTGTTGAAGATCATCTTGTTACTATTGACTGTATCAAGCATTGGGTTAACGGAACCCCATGGGGTCGAAAGGTGTGTTGACGTATATATACAGACGTTGTTCTAGTAACTGGCATTTTATTGACGGATATTAATTGTTAAATGTGTATTGGTCAATGTCTGCTAGATCTCTAAAGCTTATGAAGCTGGGAGAAAAGCTGGTGGTTCGTCCTTGGTGGAATACGAAAGAATGAAAAGTAAGTTCTGAACAACATGTTGTTATGGGTATGAGTTTCATCACGTTTTTCTGGAACATATTGCTTACTAGAGGCTTTTTCTGCAGGTGACCTGTTTTGTAGTAAACGCAAAAAGTTACCTCAAAAGCCTCGTCAGCCGGATCCTGGAGCAGTGGATGGATTCCTGAACGATCACGATTACTGCAAAAATACATGGCTAGAAGACGCATTAAAAGAAATATGTAGCAGTAATGTTGCACAGGCGGCGGCTGTAGATGATCTTGTCAACTTTCTGGTTAATGATAATAGCAGAAGTAGCACCTTCGATGAGCTGTTGAATAATGCGGGTCTATAAACGATCAGGAGAATGCCTTTCATAACTTTCAAATGCACCGCTACCACATAAAAATCATTGCACAGATACTTCAGATTCCCTGTATGCCTTTCATAAAATCTGGTACATTTGGAGGTTTGTGAAGTTTGCGGTTTACATTCCCTGCAACTTCAAACATTCTTATTTATTAGTATCGAATATTCTTAGTTTATAGAAACACAAGATGATAATAAAGCTTTGATAATCATGTAAATCTAATGCAGTCACTGATCACTGAAGAGAGCATTCATGAATGCTGGAAGAAAACTGTCGTTAGGCTTATCATACTTGTCCTTCAGACCGAAGAGTTTCTTTCCAGCCGCTCCAACCAGTTTCCGTAAGTGCATGTCACGGTGTAAGCTAGGTTCATACAGTTCTTTAATGGTTTCAAAGGCCTTGCTGTCTTTCCTGCGTTATAAGAGACGAAGAAAAAGTACAGTCTTTCCTGAATGAAAGATGAAATTCTTGTTCAAATAGTTTTGAAAATGCGAACCTTTTTGCGGACTCAACTAGGAATCGAACACTGTTCAACAAAGGAGTCAGTTGCTGCCCTTGAACCAACTGCGTATATGCTTGTTCAGCGAGAGCAATACGACCAATTGACAGGTACGAGATTACTAGGATTGCAGAGGTGATTTCGATTTCTTCAGGACGTAGTCGCAAATCTCGGAAGATCGGTTGGGCTAAGTCTTTTACTTTACTGCCATCAGTGATACGGGTTAAATGTTTCCAAGCTTCATTATAGCAATGTTCTATGCAATCAAAAGTTAAAGAAATTACTGTTGATCAAGTTAAAACCACTCAATGGAAACGACACTTACCAGCAGTGTACTTTTTGGCAGCAGCAGCATAGATCTCACCAGCAAGGGTATGTTTACTGCACCATTCCAATATTGTTACCAGATAAGTAGCTCTGTCTGGGCATTGAGGCATCATGTTGAAAAGACTGTACCAAATATAAATCGGTTAAAATCAGTCCTGCTATTCTCTTCAAGTCTGGTAATCATATACTGCACTCACTTGACAGCGATGGAAACACGGTCTTCAGTTATCTGAGACTCTTGAGCTTTCACTAACTTGGCCCACATTATCGAGACATCAATACCGCTTTCGATCTGCCAATTATGAAAACAGTTTCGGTATGAATTTCCATACTCTCGACTATCAGCATCAACACATTGTCTAACCGCACCGTCACAATTACCTGACTGTTTTGGAAAAGAATAGCAGCATTTTGGGTTAACAGTTGCTCCAGTTCATCATGTTTTCCAGTATTTGAATATCTGGAAACCAAGAACCGTTAAAAGAATTTCTCGCAAGAATAGGTTGAAGACTGACTACAAGCTTGAGCTGGGGTTGAACTAAGTCCTCGGGGTGCAGTGTCTGTTGGAGCTTACCTGAAGTTTAAAGTTTTCAGAAGCTGGTGAGCCTCGTAGAACTTCTTTTCAGCAACTGCTTGTTGCAGTTTCGTTAGTAGCCTGTTTGAAGCTTGAGGTGGGCGGTCGTCCGACATCTTCAGTCTTTTCATGTAGATCTGTTCAAACGTTAAACATCGTCAATGTTGGTTCGAAGTGAAATTCACAAGTCGTAGAATTATATTATTTTTTCTTACCTGCCTGTAGAAACGAAACCAGCAATAAACACAAGGCACTTGACGCAAGGTCAAAGGTCGTTACTGCAGTAATCTCTTGAACACACGCAACTTTCTAGCAAATATTCGAATGTTTAATGTTTTTGCACCAATCAATTTTGACTCGAGTATGGTCGGTCCGAAACTCAACGACAAGTTTAAAATGACGACGACACACTATTTACAAAACCGCGAAATTTACTTGCCGACGAAATGCAAGGTATGGAATGCGAGAATGACATAGCCTTTTGAATAACCCGCCGACAAAAGGCACAGTGTACTTACTGAACGACGTTGGTCACCAATCAGTGCTGAAAGTTGATGAAATGCCAGTTGTGATTATTTTGACGTGGATGCAAACGATGATCTGAATTGAACACCAACTTCTGAGCTCCCGACAGTCTATGACAGTGTGTGGTGTCATGCTATGTGGAACTTCGATCCAACGGCGACGAAATCAGGATATGTTAGTTTCATCAACAAGGAGGATGTGAGTGGAATAGAAATCTCATTTAGCGGTACCAGTCGTTTTCCAGTAGTGCGCAAGTGATATAGAATCCATTGCCATGTTATTCATTTTCAGATTAATGATGCCGCTGTAAGTGTATTCGAAGAAGTCAAATGTGACCCTCACGCGTTTCGGTCGGGATGTCTTGCGGGAGGCAGAAGGAAAACTACATCTGGTATTTCAACCAAAAAACAAAAATATTGCTCTGACTTCCATGCTGGACTGGCTGAATGGAAAGACTGGTCTCCTATTTACTAACCTCCGGAAAATAACTGAAGTTGATGGTTCGTTGGTGCGCGAGTATTGTCTAACCAGCTGTAACAACCAGGAATCAGAGATCTTGAAATTCAGGCGAGACCTGAGCCCGGAGAGTACAATTCTGCTTGGTAGGGATGGAGCCTCATTTGCCCAGTACTTGAAAGATCATCCGGAAGTCACCATCAAAGACACAGCAACCCCGACAGGTGTGAGGTCCCTGTTTCCATCCAACCTAATTCGGGGGTCAGCCTGGAGAGATCCAATGTTCCATGACTTTTCTTGCAGATACGTAAGAAGTGGCGCTAAAGGGCCTCACCAAAGATCTTCGTAAAATTATCTTCAAACGCCATTGATACTCGAGGGCTGTCATCTGTCGGAGTCTGCGGTGGAAGAGACAATGTGACAAAGAAAAAGGAGATTCTGGCGTTTTTACTCTTTGTTGTCTGTTTTACTGAAGGAACATATCTGCGCGAACATACCGCACAAGGGTTACACGTTCGTAGTTAAGTTTCTAGCTTATACCTTCCTGGACCGTCCTTGAAAGAAGCCTCGAAAGCTAGCAGTCGGATATTCAAATTCCCGAAGGGTATAATAAGTATAAATAAGATAATGACAAAACATAAGTATGACAGAGACAAGATAAAGGGTCTTTTACAACGCTCTATATAACTTTCATATCTTAAACATGACACTGAGAAGCGAAATTTTGATGTTTGTGGTGGTTGAGAACGGAAAGCTGAGAATATAAAATTTGATGCGGGGTATCATTGAGAAATTCCCCGAAGCGAGGTTGTATGAAGGGAGTGTTTCCTTATCGTTTAGAATTCCTAAGGGCATTGAGTTGCTAAATTAAGTGTGTTTGACTACGATGCCTGTTATGGAGATCAGGGCTTGTGTGCCAAATCTTCAAGACGTGCAACAAACGCAAAACGTTGCGTGTCCCCCAAGTGTCCAGAGTGGGATGAAAGAGGTTGCTCAATCCAGGTGGATGGTTTGTGAGTTTTTTTCGGATATTGTATTTGACAGTGACACTCAAGAGTTATTGAATGATGAAAAGTTAATTGATGATGAAATTAAATTAATGAAGCAGAATTTGGCTGCAGATCATCAGCATTTACATCAAGCCCGGGGAGAGATGACGGATTTTGGGGAAAAGATGAGAAGAAAAGTGGAATACAATGAACAAAAATAGAATGACATGTTGGTAAGAATAAATCATGAGTCATTTTCTAACTGGGGTAAGTGGTCCCAGGGGATGAAACGAAACACAAGACGTTTGGCAAATCAGCCAGTTTTAGTTTTAAGCTTGCATCAGATTATGTCGGCTGCACATACATTTAAAGAAATCCAATAGCAAGTACCATAGTTGCAAGTGCCAGAAAAGGCTTTAAGAGATGGGTTAAAAACGATGGAAATTTTCTTTCGAGTAAGTTTCGAAGAGAACTGCAGTTCTCGTTAGATGATATTGACGATCTATTTTAGATATCCCATTGCAGAATGGTTGTCGGACAGGGAAGACGAAATGATAAAAGTACCATTTGAACAGATTGATGAAAGATGACAGTTATTGAAGGTGATGCTGGTTAATGTTGGCATGAAGAATGAAATATGCAGACATGGTTCACCTAAAACATCGATAATTAGGAATGATGAGAATCAAATAAAAATGCAAATTGATTTGATTTCCTTGAGTGTGACTAAACACATACGCGTATTTAGCATGCCTTGAAGGGATTTCAAAGGATGATAGAGTACAAAGGTTGAAGGAAGACAATGGATAAAGACTAGTGAGATGCGAATGTAAGACTTAAAATTAAATTAATATAAAGCAGGTTGAGTTTTTTTACCAGCATGGTGGTTGTGGGAGGAAGATAAAGCGGTGGTGGAGCGATTGGCGAGAACCGCGGGAGAAAGTTGGGACGGAACCAGAAAAAAGGGATTCGAACTTAGGCAGTCAAGGAGTGAGCACCAAAAGTTGTACAGAGAAATCTTGAGGAGAATAAAGAACTTTGTGGTCAACGATACCGCTCGTTTAAAGTATGACTCACACGAATATCAAGATTGAACATCCATCGTGTATCAGTAGCACATGTACGAGATGGATGAGTATGAAATGCAAGTGAGAAGATTGATTGGGAGACCGAGTAAAAACGCTGGAAACATGGAAACTTCTATGGGTTGTAACTGTGATATAGAAGTGAGAAATGAATTAATTAAAAGTCCGAAATTCCCGTGTGTTACTGATGGAAGCGAGAGACCACATATTATTAATGCGATTCCAGTTCGGTGGACTCATATTCCACAATCGATCATTAAACATGATATTAGCAGGCGGTATAGGCCTGAGATACACACCATATTGACCAAAATCTCAAATATCTTCTGAAAACGAAACATTGCAAAAAGGCGAACGCGATTCAAATCATTAATTAAACTCACCTCTTAATCCAGCTATTCACACTTACCCAATTTTACACTATTTTTCAAGACGAAATACACACACTTGCACGTGCTATTTCAATCCCGTTCAACGTTCGGTCGCTTTGAGCGCTGATTACCGTTTGAGCAGAATTCGATTGTTGGCGAGAAACGCCAACAATCTAAAACGAAACATTGTTCGTATGAGGCCTCGCCCAGTTTTCCCTGAGACGCAATGTGTGGATGGAAATTTCAATCCCACCTTTTGTATTCTCATGCATTTTAAATGTCACCCAAGTGTTTCCGTTGGTGGGTGGACTCTGTGGTGGACTTTCATAGGTCACGACGGATTACTTGTCCCGTCGGTGACGGATTCGGAACCTAACCATATACATAAAAACCACGTAACTCAAAACCACGGCAGTAGAATATCGGACATGCCACTCTCGCACTCCATAGCCAGGGGATGAAACTTCTAATAACGTAATATTTCTCGCAAACGGTCCAGCGCAGCGTGCAAACGTTAATTTACCTCTAATGTACGGTGAATCTTCTTCCATGGTACAGTTTCGGCATCCTTCGGTTTCTTACAGCTAATAAAACAACAACTTTTGACTCGACTCTAAATGTTCTGGGAATCAGGTGTTTTCCCAAAGGGCTTTAGGATTTCGTGCCTACTCTTCTAGTTTGTCTGAATTGAAGGTTAGTTAGTTAGTTAGAGTCTTTATTGTCTAGCTTCTCAGTTCTATCGAACTGGTCTTTAGAAACTGACTGCCAACAACACTGAAGCCAACGTCAGGTTTACATTAACAGTGGAACTTCTACGCTAGTTCTGTAGTTTCTAATCAAATGGCAACTTAAAACACAATTAAACACCGTAGCGTTCTTGCTATCCGTAATATAAGGGATTGAGTTCCAGAATAGCGGAAGCCTATTAGCTAGAGAACCATAGTAAGCCGATGATTTCGGCGTATAAGATACTATGACATTTTTTGTGTTTCTCCAGGCCATGTCAACAATTGTTCTGCACGGATGGCACGAAACTGATAAAACAGCAGTCCGTAGCTTTTCCAGGTTCATTTAATTGCGAAGGGTAGCAGAAAAGCTGTTGGAATGGCATCTACTAACTATCAAGTTTGCCTAATGGAATTCCATTCGCCTCAAAGTCGGTGGACCGGTGCTCACTTAGCATTGATGTCCTTGGCGTTATTAGCGTCACTAAGGCAAGGTCCAGCAAACGGTTACCACTTCTGCTTATAGCTCCGAAGACGCTTTGGTAGTGTCAGAAGTTAGAACACCTGATTCAATCCCTAAAGTTGGATCTTATCCAGTTTCCATCGTTAAAAGTTAAACAGATGACCGAAGATCAAGTCGGCTCGGAACTTTAGGCGATTGGTCGGGACTCGGGAGTCAGAAGTGATGGCCACTTATTGCTATAATGTGTACTCGGTACCGGTATTCGCGCTGCAGAAGTCCAAGTTGTTGACAAGCTTTACAACTGTATAGTCTCCGGCTTTCCGTGCTTTCCAATAATTAGGTTAGGAGCGTCAAACTCATTAGAAAGTAATAGGCATTTTGAGAACTTGGGCAAGTTCATCCGCATGAAGCTTGTGTCCAGTTAGAAGATTATTTTATTTACAAAGATTCAATTCCTGGTGTTGAAATGACCGAGAAAATAAAATACATACACATGTCTTACGTAGATACAAAAATAAAAATATAGGTCAGGTCAGCCTAACCCTATGACTATAGCTCTGCCTCCATAACTCTTTCTTCACATTTCATGAAGTTTATCTTCTAATCTTCGTATCTGCAAGCCAAAGAAACAATTGTTTTTACTGATAATTCATCAATCATTCAAAACAAAATATTTAACTTTTACCTGTTCTTCCTTCTCCCTCTCTTCGCTCAGTAACTTTGGCTCAAGCCTTTTTCTAAGAGCAACATTATCGGGTAGGTTTTGCCTTCTGGAGCGGATATCACTTAGCTGGCTTTGTAGCTCTGTCAGTTGGGCTTTGATTTCACCTGCAAAGGTATCAGAAAGTTAAGGAGGTAAAATACTGGAAAGCATAGGAAACGCTTTAGTTTGCTCCAATAATTGTGTTATACCTCTTGATTGACTTTGTGAAGAGCTGGCAACACCTTCAAACGCCCTAGATGGAATTTTCACCCCTGGCGATGAGCTTCTAGCGGCAGGTGTAGGTGGTCCTGAAGAGCTTGGACTTCCATGTTGGAAAATGTCCCGAAAGGATGTGGCGAATGGAGTTGATTTGGAAGATTCTCCAGGATTCTAGAAAAATATGATATATCAGAAAGCAATACGAAAATCAGCCACTTTGAAATTTCCAAATCACTAACCTCTGACATCATAGAATCTGATAAATGACTTCGGCTGTTATCGTCAGAAGTTCTGCTTTCATCATCATCATCTTCGAGTTTGCCACCACGACGGTCATCATCTTCAGCCTCAGAGTCACTTAATTCTCCACCAAATATTTGTGCCGCAAGCATGGATTGCTTCAGTTCTTCTCCGGTTTTTGTTCCTTCCATCAAAACTGAATCTTTGTTGATAGTAGTGCCATCTTGAGCCTTGCTGTCATCATCAGCAATGATTTCCCATTTGATGTGGACTGCTTCTTGGTCCTCTCGTAGCAACTGCTTTACTTCCTTTTCCAGTTCTTGTTGCTCTGAATGTTGCTGATAAAATCAGAGAGTTTTATACTTGTCAATATTCGTTTTCATCAAGCAAATGATTCTTTCGCTAATTTCAAGCTTACCTTCTTTTTCAGCGTCTTTCTAAACCTTCGCTTCCGGACACTCTTCAGAGGTGGAGTAATACCATGTGGAAATAAAAAACGTCTTTCTACTTTCAAACTGTGATGTTTCTTTATTTTTGGCTCTTCCTCGGGTTCTTCTTCTTCCGTGCAAAGCAGCATCTGAACAAGATAAAAATACAGTTTGAAAACCTCAAAGTTGTGTTACGACATGTTATTTCGAGTCCACCTACCTGGCATATGTCGGCTGTTTTATAGATAGTCTTTTTGTCAATAGTTTTGTGGGACTCGATGATGCAGGGCAAATCAACCAACTGCAATAAAAATAATCCCTTAGTGAAGCGTAGCACCAGCACCGCTCACTAAATTCGAGGCTATCAGTTCAGCGCTTACCTTGCAATGTAACACGTAGTCATCAAAGTACAAAATTCCTTTTCGATGCTCAACGTCTAGTTTCAATTGCAGACGGTCTTTGAAGTGGATTGAATCTTGTTTCAGGGCATCCCTCAACTTTCCTGCTGGAACCTATAACACAAGAACACCTAAAGTTGTACTTTGCTTCTTGCTTCTCTATCCGTTATGTTCGCTTTAACCACGACAAGTGATTCAGAAAATTTTACCTCTGGCAGTCTCAAGATTATTTGACTTTCGAGTTCATCTCTTAGATTGCTGTCATCCTGGCGGTCATCTCTGTAACGGTGAGCCTTTGCAACTGGAGAATTAGTAGACATAATTTTAGCCCTGGAACTGTCTGAATTTATGTCAGAGATCGAATGAATTCATATATTGTCGATTATGAACGGCACCAAAACACACTGATAACTGTGGAGGAGAAGTATCAAATATTTCGTAATTCCCGCTTTTTACTACGAGAAGTTCATCGAGTGTGCAGCAGCATGACGTCGGATGTTATGGTTTATTACTCTTCTTGTTGATGTTTGTTGTTGGCGGCAAACCGCGTCAGCTCTCATGAGATCCAACATATGAACAATAGCTGTTTGTGACTATTACAACTCTGTGTCCATAATTACAAATTATAGAAAATCGTTGAGGCGCATTTAATTTAAACAGGTTCTATCAAATCTACGATAGGATCAACCTTCAACTGCATTCAATCCTTCGTGATGGATCGGTTAGCTGACGGAAGTGAACTTCTGTCCCCGGGAACTGCAG
>JAQGBJ010001524.1:0-22402 GCA_034698345.1 Sphaeridia pumilis | reverse complement strand
GGGGAAATACATGATGATTGTATAAGGTTGGGACTAGGAGACGAATGTAAACATTGGTTAATTAGTATGGGTGTTTGCGTGCGTGTGTGCAGAGTAGAAAAGGTGATTGAGGTGGTGAAATGACGTCAAAAGACTGTCAGGATACTCACTCAGGATAATGATTACATTATGGGAAGTAGCAAATTCTTATTGCTGAATTTGGAATAGGCGGTAATTTTGAACTTGAGAAGATCAAAGGAGGAACGTAAGGTTAGAATTACAATTAGCAACACAAGGATCCTCTGTAAAGTTACATGAAATAGCGCTAGGCTCCAGACGTTTAAAAATGATGGTAAAGTCGTGGCTATAATGGCAAATTAGCAAAACTGTGCGACTGTGCGTGCCTGGCTGCATGCTGATAAATGCCATCGAGTTTAGTAGTGGACTATACACGAGGAAGGCTCTCTACAATATTTCATGTGACATTAAAAATAATATGGATAATAGTGTCAGCCCATTTGCAGCAAGGAATAGTAACGTTAGTATATATGAATGGTAACATGATACTGCCATCGGCTGTAACTGTCCACTAACCAAGAGGACTAGAAGTTGTCGACTGAATCGACTCGATTCTAATAAGAAGCTCGTATAAATAGTGTATAAAATATAGCTAATAGCTCTGTAATGTCACATTACCAAATGCCCTTGTATGTACCACCGGCTTTTTCAAAGAACACATGGAATGTATCAAGTATGAAGCTGGATGAAAAAAGGTCTGCAGAAATATGACTGATAAAGCCGGTGGCGGACTGACTCAATATGTGAGTTGTATAATATACGTGTTAAGGAACATATGGAGAGGAGGGGCAGCTGCAGCGCTTCTTGACGCTGCTTGACGCTTCGTATTATGGAGCGGCGGCGCATCGGCGCAAGATTCGAGTGATAAAATGGCCAAAGGTTTTTGAACGGACGATGGATAAAAGAGCAAGACGAAAGACGAGCGAGTAAATGTATATAAAGGAGGGAGTCAGTCAAGTTCGGATTGGGCCAGTTGTTGTTTCTAATGGACGTAGTGATGAGTCTGTCATAACTAAAAGGCGACGCTTCAGGATACTTGTGTATATATATGCATGCATTTGTACCATCATTTGTTCATAACGCTGCTGCTGCTCCTGGCTGCATGCTATACACCATTAGCACGGCGGCGCTTTTAACTGACTGCAGCGAGCTTGTTGAGACGTAAACTTGTGTAGTAATTGCTGGACTCTGGTTGGACCAGGATTTTAAAAAGGCCGGTTTTTGGCAATAGGTCCAGTTTAATAATAAAAAGGTTGACAAAAGAAGAAGGTTTGGCAAAGGCTACGACCTGGCTGGTTGACTGTAGAAGGAAGCTGTATTTATACGTTTCAATCAAGTTTCTTGCTCAACAGGAGGAGCAGCTGGAGAACTGGAGAAAGGAGACGAGGAAGAAAGGAGCTGGGTAATGCTACAGATGGAGGAGATCAACTGGTTTTAGTGCATATGCGGGGAAATGGAGATTTTAGTTGTTAGAGGAGACGAGATTCTAGTAGTCGAATAAAAATATAATATGAAAGCAGGAGGAGATTTGGCAAATTGGCATTAACGTGCGTAGTAGAAGTTGGGCCTTGTGTTGTTAAAGATGAGGATTTTTGAATTTGAGTATACAGTACAGCTGCTGCTGCAACAGGTAGGCAGGAATAAGAGCCACATACGTTTTGGGGTTCCGCGAGAGGGCGCTTTGTAAATTTTTCCAAGATTTCAAGAGCTGTATAGTAAGAAGATATTTCGGCCTTGTTGGTTTGGATTCTTGTGGGTTGACATAAAGGAAGCTGAAAAGGTTTTAAAACATGCTGGTTCAAGATGCAAGATTCTGGATGGAGGAAGAAAAAAGAGGAGATGAACAAGAAGAAGAAGAAGGCGAAGAAAAGATGGACGGAAACATGGAGAAGTCTGAAAGAATATATATTTAAAAAGGTGTACCAGATCACTGAGGGAGTTTTGCTGGGCCTGCGGTGGGTCCATGGACGGATGGACGGGTCAGAAGGAGATGAAGAAAGGTGTGTGTTGTTAGCTGATGATTGTGTATATTGAGCATGTGAATTTGACATAAAGGAAAAATGATAAGGCGGAATGTGAGTAGGAGAAGGTTTAAAGGAGAAGTGAGTGAGTTGTGGAACTAATGTTGGTTTAGATGAGTTTTTGTGGGGAAGAGATAATATGGCGAATATATAGTTTGGTCTGGGATAAGGGAAAATATATGGAAGAGGAGGAAAGGAGTGAGTAAGAGTTTGAGAGAAGGAAAGAAGGTTGCTGCTGCTTTCCGAGTTGGAATATTATACAAGATAGGAAAGTTTGGCGTATATTCGGGACGAGGGAAGAAGCTGAGTTTTAGTTGTAGATACTGACTGGCTCGAGTTTGACGGTAGTCCGAGGCTCCTGCAGCTACTGTTGTGCTATAGCTTTTTACACTTTATCTTTAACTAACTACTGGACGTCTATCTTTTTTCCCGAACCGACACCACCACCACATCATTACACACTTTTACTATATACCACGTTAGATTTTTCCCAAATTTCCGTTTCATCCTTCTACTCTCCGGATCATCATCAGCGCAGATTCTTGCAAGTTTTGAACGTCCTCAGACTTACTCAGACCGCAAGAAGAAGAAAAAGAGGCAAGCGCGCACCTAGCGGTGGAAAGGAGCGGGATACAGAAGAACGTGTGTGTTTTTTCCGTGGATTGTTTATGTGGACCTGTTGCGTGGTAGAGAAGGTGTCAAATTGAGGATTGTTATTACACAGGTGTGTGGTGAACTAGGGATTTTGAGGGGAAGGAAGTTGGCGCGAGAGTTGAAAATTGTGTGTTGAACAAGACTGACTGAGAGAGGAAAGTGTGGGTTTTTTTGCAAGTATTTTTGAAAGAGTGAAAGTTGTTCGAGACGGAGGCGTCTTTGGAAAATCCGGCGGCAGCCATGGTTCTCATCGATTCAGCGACTGACAATATGGTAAGCAAAGGAGCGGGAAGGTGAAATTGTAGGGAAGTTTTGCGAGGAGCTTGTAGTATAAGTTGGTTTGTTTGTGGTGGCAATTTGTTTTAAAATATTAGTCTGCTGAATATAGGACCAAAAAACTTGGAGACAGTCACAGACAGTCAGAGGGAGAGAGCATGTTGTTAAAGAAGTTGAAAAGTAAGTAATGGAAGGATGGCGGAGAAGAGCCGGCAAATTGCAAATTGGCAGACAGTCAACGCATCCCATGCATGGAATGGAAGAAGAAGCGTGTGTTTTTTTAGCAGCAGACGTGTGTTAAATTGTGTGGGAGTTTTATTATGCTTCTATGGCGTGGAGAAGCAAAACTAAAAGTGTTAAACAAGACGTCGGGCTTTGGAGGATCTTTGAATCTTGGTATTGGGAGCGAAGTTGGAAAAATTGTCCAGCAGAAGTAGGAGTGAAAGTAGAAGACAGTTGAAGACTTGACCTGGTCTCAGGATTGGGCGGTCAGAATGGGTGGAATTTAAATAATCAGAACAAAGCGTGTTGTGGATGCATTCATATATGTCTGATTGGCAATTAGTTATTTGCGGTAGTTTGCACATGTTTGGTTGACCAAGGATATCTAAATGAAAAGTTGTACAAAAATATATGACGTTTGAAACCGCTGTAGTAAGGGATTAAGGTGAAGCGGATTTGGCAAATGTGTACAGTATATATATCTGTATGTTGTTAATTGGGAAAAAGAAAGGTTGGTAAGAATTGCATGTTAAGATGTAGAAGATGTATGAATGGGTGAGTAGTTGTAGTATGAAATTGCAATCATTTGATCAAGTTTGAATGAAGCAAGTATAAGTAATATATAAAAGATGCAAGAAGAGCAAAAGGCTTCTTTTCTTCTTTTTCTCATTATATCGACGGACTTGAGAAGAAGATCCTGTTGGAGATATCAAGGGAAATTACCTTCTTGTTGGCTGATTTGAGCTCCTGCTCCTGAATCTTTTTTACGTTTTAATACACACAACTGGGAAACATTTGGATTGTAGAGAGGGGAAAGAATGCAGGATCTAAAAGGAAATTACCGGTTTGACAGGAGAGAGAGAGACAAGGACCAAGACCAAGAGGATGTAAAAAGGAGGCAAATGTTTGGCGAAATATATAAACTTTTATTTGAGTCGTAGATTATCAAGCAAGGATGACGACTTTTGCGAATTAGGCAGATTTACTTGGACTTGAAGGAAATTGGTTTAAGAACGGAATGTTTTGAAAAAGTTTGGCGGGTAATGACAGAGTGAGTAAATTGGTGATGGGTTTTGAAATTGGAGGAGCTAAAAGGAGGTGGGAATCATTTAATGAGGGAATTGACATGGAGTTTGGCAAGTTGCCAGAGTGAAGAGAAACCGGCGGACTTGTATCATGAAAACGCACAAGGATCAAGCATCAAAAATGGCAATATGTTACTCAAGGTGTTTGATTGAGACCAATATCAAGTCTATGACATAGTCTATATGACATGCTGTAGGAAGAGTAGGAAGGATGAGAAAAATGATGGATTAATTCAAGATTTCTGAAGCTATAAGGCTGTGTTGTGAAGAAAGTCAAGGAAGGATCAAGAGTTTTATTTAAAGGCTTATGGGGGAAATGATGGGGAAATTGTATCATGATTCAGGATGAGATAAGGCGGACTGAATCTATAATGTTGATGGGATGATAACCGAGTTTGCAAGTCAACAAAAGTTGCATTACAAAGTTGCTGGAGAGAAGATGTATATATAAATCAAGGAGATGCTCTGTGTGTATTTATTTGCGGACTGACTGATACATTATTGCTGGAAAGCTTGAAGCAAGGCTACGCAGCCGGTTTGTATTGCAAGAGTTCAGGGTCGGAGGAGAGCGTTTTGTATTAAAGAGCTTTTAGACGAGATGCTGCGTGGAAGAGTCTGTTTGTGAAGGAGTTGAAAAGGCTAGAATTTCTAGATTTCTAGTAGAAGCTATCTGATATAACCGTATGGTTATCTTGCGTCTGTACACACAAGTAACACAAGTTTCAGGGATGAATCTTATTGACAGATTTTGAATGATGGATATCTTTGTTGGTGCTGGTGGTTGTTGAAAAGTTGGGTTTCTGGTTCTTTCTTGTAACGCTCCTACTGCTCCTACAGTGTTTGTTCAGGCTCGTCCTAGAGCGGATTTTTTGAAATTGTTTATTATTGTAGCTGGGTGAAAATAGATAGCGGATGTATATATATACATGTACGTGATGGGTGCGATGGTAGCTGCAGGAGTGTTTTACATGCAAGACTTGGAAAGTGAACAATGGGCTCAGGATTTTACAGTAAGTTTGTTGAAGTAAGTAGTATATAGAAGGAGCGGGACTGTCGAAAAATTCCGAGATCAAGATTGACATTTTGTTTAGATGGAATACAGAAGGAGGGAGAATGTATATATATATATGGAGGAAATATTGGAGAACTAGTAGACTCGTCTATTTCTGGCCTTTGGAAATCAGTGCAATGTCCCATGTTGTTAATGGGTAAGCAAAAGGGTTGGGGTGAATCTTGAAATCTGGTGCATAGAAAGAAACTGACTTGTGAGCTGTGTGGAATTGGAAGATTCTTTTCATGAGAAACCAAAGAAAAGATGATGGAAATTGAAAAAGATAGGCGGCGGACAAGATATGATGGTTGAGAGGTTGTGATAGGAATGGAGGATGTGTAGTAGACAATATGGAGAAGAATTCTTCAAAGGGTTGCAACGGGATTCCTTCCTACAGTTTGGATTTGGAGATGATGGGAATATTATAATGGAATCACGTGGAGGATGTATGCAAGCAAGCAAGGTAAAAAGTGCCCAAGGCGAGGAGATGGGTACGACAAGTCTGACTGACAGGCAGGCTAGGCGAGGTCGTCTAGGAGAAAGTATAGAATCTAGAAAATTTAATTTCCCGCCAAATGATTGGGGAACGCTGCCGCGAGTGTTGGTTGAAGAAAGTAAAGGCTTAATGGGTTTTTTGTGCGCTATAAATTGTGTAAACAATGAAAGAGAGTTGAACAAGAAGAAGAAATAGAGGAATTACATTAAATTAAAGCTGTTGAAAGTAGAAGAAGAAATGGCTTGGCTAAAATTCCTTCTGGAGTAAGAGATTTTTGTCAAGTGGATCAGTTTCAAGAGGAGAAAGACATTGAGAATACATTTCCTTGAATGGATGATGGTGATGATGATATGATGATACTCGATGGGATTTAATCAGAATCAAAAATGATGGAGAGGACAATTCGGCGTGGAGTGGAGTGAAAGCTCAAAATTTTATGCCATTGCATTATCGGACTCACACACCTGCTTTAATGGGAATCAGACACAAGAAGTGTATAATGCTCTTCAAATAGCTGTTTAGAAAAGGTTGATTTAGGATTGGAAATGAGGCGTTTTTATTATAAAGGATCTTCGTGTCCGTTTGTGGTTTGAAGGTAAGCTTGGAAGTACATATGAGCGTTGTCCAAAAAATAGGCATGTCTTTTGGTAGTCATGGAAGTGTGTGTGTGGAAGGAAACTTTTGTCTACTTTGTAGACTTTGTATACTGAATGCCGAGTGGGGATTAGGCTAGGGAGGAATGAGATTATTATTTGGACGGCGAGATCCACCAGCTGGAAGAGCTGGAGAAGAAGATGAAATGGGATCTCATATGTGAGTAGCGGCCCACCAGGCTCCAGGAATGACATTTTTCTGGAATGGTGTCACACTTGGTTGTGGGCGAGGTTAGGAAGAGGACGGCGATGATGATATGCGTTTCCCATGGTTATAAAGGGCGTGGATTCAGAAAGAAAGAAAAGAGCAAGTTGTATAATATATCTCTGGAGAATGCAACAAGTAGTATATGTGGAAAGTTGGAGACGGAAGTAAGAAGAAGAACATGAGAGGAATTCAGAGGAGCTCGAGTAAGAAAAAGATCAAAGATTCGTCGAGTGGTTCACCAGAGTAGTTGGGCTCGCCTTGTCCTTCTTGAGGTTTCCAAGGTTGTCATTCATGTTCATGTTGTTGGACGGAGAAGAAAAAGTTTTGGGTGATGACACATGCATGTGGGGACGACGCCGCGTAAAGTCGTAAGTCCGAGTCTGTGGAAGATGTTCAAGATGGGCGTGTGTTTTGAGTGAGAAGAGGACCGGATGCCACAGAAGTTGGAAACTGTAGAGGGCGCTGCTGAGGTGCTGCGGTAGCGCAGCATTGTTGTCCGGGCGTTTCCGGTTCGACTTATTAAAGGAAGGGTTGAGAGGCATATGGGAGAGTGATTAAAGTTGTTGTGAGTTTTGAGCATCTGTCGGATGGTGGTTGAAGCACATTATAAGAATCTGGGGATGACTCAGAGTTAAAACCTGATATAAGTCACTTGAGGAGGATGACAAGCGGAAGTGGTGAGGGTGGGGTGGGGGTAATGAGAAGAAGCGCGGGGATTTCAAATATGGGGGGAGGAAGTTGTGGAATTTAATGTAGTGGAGCATAAGAGGAAAGTTGTTTAGTTGATGGGGCCTATTTATAGATTTACGACGGGAGATACCGGGAAGAAGTGACGTTTTTCTGGTAAACAAAACCGAGAGTCGGTGAAGTTTGAAAAAAGTTTCGGAAGAATGAGCGGAAGAGAATGTAAAGAAGGAGGCGTAGAATAAGGGAACATAAGTAAAGTATATAGTAAGAAGAAATAAGAAGAAGAGAAGGATAATGAGGAAACGGTCTGATGGAATCCGGGAACCATTAAACGGTTCTTGCAAGGGATTCTTGGAAATTACTGGCAACGATCTGTTGATGTTGTATTTATGATGGTAACAAAATGCAGTTGAAGGAAATTAATGAGCCCGTGTCCTCAACCGTGTTTAGAGACATATGACATGAGCAGTTTGATGATGATCCGAAGATTGGAGGCTGTTTTGGCGGAAGACGAAGAAGCGCTGAGACCGCCGACGGAGAACGGCTTGCTTTTGAGGTCTCTCAAGTCAGCCTGAAGTTAATGGGAAAATTGGTACAAATTGCATATCCTGTCGGATGTGATTGTCTGCTGTGTTTTTTGGCACGAGTCCTGCCAATGTCTCCACTGTCAAAGTCACTTGAAAGATTCCGAGACGAGACAGAAGAAAAAGGTCGATGCATTTTGAAGTTGTTCCGAATAAGTGTGGACGGCATTTTTGCCTTGGTGGTGCTGGTGGTCATTTGGATTGGAGGACGGCGGGGATAATTTAGGCTTGAGTGGGATGACATAAGTGCGAAATGGAATGCAAAGTCTGGGGGAACGAGTTTTTTGCAATCAAGTGCTAAAATAACAAGTGTCGGGGTGTCGTCGAAGGTTTGGTGATTTGGCGGAAACGTACAGTATAAAAAGTATAGATGTTTGGTGAGAAGAACGCGTCAGGGTTTATTAAACGGCGTGTGTGTGGCAAGATTTAACGGAAGTTTAGGATTGTGTCTCGATGAAACCCGTAAATGATTTGTTAATATCGAGTTGACACTTGAAACTTCTGGCCGTTGCCTGAGGTCAGCTGGATGAAAGGGTATAATAAAAATGGTTTGGATTTTGGCAGATGCTTTAATGGTGTGACAGTAAGTGGCTTTGGGGACGAGAGAGGCGATGCGGAGACAAAATATAATTTGATGGTTTGTTGGCAAAAGTCGTATAATATTTTTGCGGAATGCAGTCGGAACGGGTTGGAAATGATGGACGACTGATTGTTATATCTGGCAGTGGCAGGCAGCTATGTCTTGTCGTCTCCTCCATCTTGGAGAGTATAACAAGTCTTGCGAGGCAGTTAAAATAGCGGGAAACCCGCTCAGAGTTTAAAGTCCACAAAATTGATCAAGTCACCTTGTTGCGAATTCTTAAAGAAGCTGTCTAAATTCCTAAATATCACAATGTGAGCGCCAGATGAAGAGCGCGTTGTGTAACGTAACCTCGGAATGAGTAACAGCAGAAGCAGAGTAACGTTGGTTAACGCTTCCGAGAATTTTGTTTTAATTAGAGAAGCGTTTTGGCAGCGTAAGCGCTTGGTATCCTGAGAAAGTATTTTTTGAACAAGATATATACATGCAGAAGCATATTTCGAATGCAATTATCGGCTTGTGTATGTGTGCATGTTGGCTGGTGGGAGGGGGGAGTTGTTGCACTTTTAAGTGGCTGTGTGAATCTTGACATTGGAATGTTGCTGAGTCGGGGTTGACTTTGAAAAAGTGGATGATGATGATGATGACGAAGACGCTTGGCTCTGGTGATATAATATCAAAGAAAAACGCTCCAACTTGAGACTGGTTGAGGAGGAGGTCTTCACAGAAGAGCCAAGCCGAACCGCTTTTGTGGTGTCATCAGAAGAAGAAGAAGAACAAGGCAGACGGACGGACGGGTTTGCCAAATGATTATGGCGGGTCGGTTGAGTGACTGACTGACGAGACGTCCACGAATCTGTATATAATACTTTGCAAAATATTATCCATCCGACAAGTCGGGTTTAAAAAAGAGACTTGAATTGTATTGTCCGTTTGGCAAAATTGTGTAAGAGCCGGGAGCGCTGGATGCAATTTTGACAAAATGCCGGCCGGTATCTTGAGGCATGCATCAGGTACGAAACAATAGGCGATTTTGGTCGAGCCAGAGCTCACCACCGCCACCTCAGGTATATAGTAAAATCTCTGCGAAATCTTTGCTCTTGCTCTCTTTGAAGATGAAATGGTGGTTGAGGTGTAATGCTGAATTCTGATGGATCTGATGGAATCCCCAGAAGAGGAGGAGGAGGAGCGTCGCAGCGTTTGAAACAGCGCTTGGTATGGCATGAAAGAGGACGACGGGATTTTGGTCCTGTGGGAATAAAAGATGGAAGGAGGTATAATGATGATGAGTTGAGTTGGGAGAAGAAGCAAAAGAATCTCAAGGTGTGAGGGATAGAATACTAAGAAACGGGTTAAAGAACTTTTGATGGAAATCCAGGTAGCAGAGTAGGAAAAGAGGCTGTAAATATATATACACACAGATGCGGTGAGAATGGCAAAAGGTAGCCGGTAAAAATGGAGATGAGATGCAATTTTTGGCAGGGGTTGGTTGGAATGAAGGGATTGATGATGGACAAAACAAAGGTGGATTCTTGTGGGGATGTCTACCAAGGCAAGACAGGTGGAAGAGGAAGGTGGCTTGATTAATTTTGTGGGGGCGGGGAGGAAGCGGGGGAGAGTGAGTGCATTCAATTACATGACTTTTGTTATGGTCCAGGAGCTTCTCAAGAGAGTGGAAAGAGAGAATGAAAGGCCGGCAGATGGTGTGATTCATGAATGTTGTGTGTGTGTGAAACATGAGTTGGACATGTTGTTTGTGTAATGTTGGCAGGAGCGGCCAGGTGGCAAATGGCGGGGATTGAGTTTCGCAATTTGCATGCTACAAGCAAGGCTGACTGAGTGAGAATGAGAGGATGTCTTGAGGGACGAGGAGATTGAAGTTGGTGGACAAAGTCCGTCGATTTGTGTGTCAAAGAAGGAGAAAGGCTGCCTGCAGGGTCCCTGGGGAAAGTTGAGCTGGAATTTGGAATGTGGAGAAAGGAATGAGATAGAAAAGATGGTATACATTTGTGGGGTTGAATGTAATTGGAGAAGACATGAGGTTGACGATATCTTGAGGAGGAAATCAAGGGATGGTGGAAGAGGAAGAGTGAGAGAGTGAAAGGAGATTGGAAATGACAAGATAACTAATGATTGTTTTTTGTTTGTTTTTTGCAGAGGGGCTCTGAAGAGCTGTTGGTGGGTGGCGAAGGGACGTCAAACAACAGTATCAAAGTGGAGACGAATGGAGCAGAGAACAATAATGAGGCCAAGAAAGTAAAACTGAATTCGGGTGATAATAATGGCGGGAAGCCGAGGCCTTCAAAGGTGGTTCACATTCGGAATATTCCGGGAGACGTGAGCGAGACGGAGATTGTACATTTGGGGATTCCCTTTGGGAGGGTGTCAAACGTGTTGGTGTTGAAGGTGAGTGAGCTAGTTGTACATATATAAATGAGGGGGGTTTGTGGAAATTGTGAATTAATGAATTTTTTGTATTTTTAGGGCAAAAACCAGGCGTTTCTAGAGCTTGCGGATGAAACAGCGGCAGTCTCGATGGTTTCGTACTTTACCAACTGTGTGGCTCAGTTGCGTGGCCGAAGTGTCTATGTGCAGTACTCGACGCACAAGGAGCTCAAGACGGACCAGTCTCATTCGAATGCCAATTCTGCTGCCCAAGCGGCTCTTCAGGCTGCACAGGCTCTCGTGGGTACGGGAGAGACACAGGGTGGACCGAATACGGTCTTGCGGGTGATTGTTGAGCAAATGCTCTACCCTGTGACGCTCGATGTTCTCTATCAGATCTTCTCGAGGATGGGCAAAGTACTGAGGATTGTGACGTTCACCAAGAATGGATTCTTCCAGGCGTTGATACAGTACCCGGATGTTGTGATGGCACAAGCTGCGAAATTGGTTAGTGAATAGTAAAAAAGGGAGAGGATAAGTGTGAGAAGGATGGAAAGTGTATGTGGGTTTGTTATTTGCAGTCATTGGACGGACAAAACATTTACAATGGATGCTGCACCCTGAGGATCGAGTACTCGAAGCTGGCGTCCCTGAACGTTCGGTACAATAATGACAAGTCGAGAGACTACACGAATCCCACTTTGCCGACTGGAGAACCTGGAATGGACGCTTTTACGTTGAACGCTTTGGGAAGTGGATCAGTTTTGGGAAATCCGTTCGCTTCGAATGCGCAAGCACAATTGGCGTCTGGGTTATCTCCGTTTCCTGGAGTTGCTGCTGCGATGGCAGGTAATAGACAAAGTACAACTGTTGCGTGGGCGTTGTCAGTATAATCAATTTGAATGTTGGTCTTTTGTAAAGAATGTGTAGCTGATGGGCGAGGATAGAGAGAAGGAGAAAGGGGTACCTGCGTTACTTCAGGGAAGGACGACAAGGAGAAAGCAAACAAAGATGGAAAAAAGATAGGCGACAGAAAGAGAGACAAGAGAAAGCTTTTAATATGTCAAAGAGTTTCCATATGTTGCTCTAATTTCGTTTAATCCTGTTGTAGAATTATCAAGGGAGGGACTCCCTTGTGTGTTCATCAATTGAGGGGAAATGTTCGGTATGACCTTTGGATTCGGTGGATCACTTGTACGTAGTTTGTAGTAGAAAAGGCGGAAAAGCGGTAGTAGGATGATCGAGTGATGGGAGAATAGAGACTTTGCATGAGTATCGTGTTAATCAACACGTTGGTCGATGTATATGGGTGTGTGTCTTTCGTACACGAGGGAGAAATTAATTGTAGAACGCGGGTCGTTTAGAGATAAGCCAAATGGCTTCTAGGCGGGCGTTAGAGTGATGAAAGTCGATGTCTAATGTGTACGCTTCTAATAATAGCGTTTGTTTACTCTGTAGGTGGACTTCCTTTGGCTGGTTTTGCTACTGCGGCTATGCCCGGATCTAACATGGCCGTACGACTTCCAGGTGGTATGATGGCCCCAGGATGTGTTCTTCTGGTGTCCAACTTGAATGAGGAGGTGCGTTGACAAAACAAGATGCAAATTGCAAAAGTGACCTTGAGAATTCAATTGGGTCGTCATTTTTGAGAGGGAATTTTCCTATTAAGCTACTACTGTACATGTTTTTGTCCGTCAATGTGATGATGATTGTTGGCTATCAAACTATCATATGTGAAGCACCTTTTCCGGTTTCAAAAGCCTTTTGGGATATGTATGAGATTATGAGAAGCTACTCAATATTTTACTACTTGTCATACTACACTACTGTGAACACTATTTTGTATACTTTAATGTGATTTTGATCTTTTTCTACAACACCTTCTTGTTTTGTGTTTTTCAGTCAATCACGCCCGACGCCCTATTTACCTTATTCGGTACGTTTACAAGGAGCTTTCTTCTTCTCGATATAATACGATTATATGTGTTCTCTGAACATCCAAACTGGAGCTGTTACCGCACTTTTTTAAAACTCTTGCGGCTGTTGTTTCCTACTACTGATACTTGCTACGCAGACTTGTCTCTTCTTTCCTGCCCACTCGTTTATGAATGTCTCTTGAAACTTGATGTCTTGTGTTTTGCTGCTACTGTGCCGCTATAGAGGGTTTGTTCTACGCGAGTCAATGGAAATGAAGAGTGAAGTCTGCTGCTAGAAAAGTAGCTGGTAATTTTTTCGGAATATTAATTGTGATTTAATGTCAACAGGTGTGTACGGAGATGTTGTTCGCGTCAAGATATTGTTCAACAAGAAGGATTCCGCTCTTGTCCAGATGAGGGAACCAGCACAAGCACAATTGGGTATGCTGATGACACAGGAGTCTTTTTCTGATTTAATATAAAACACATTGTCTAAAGATACTTTGATTTTTTGCAGCCATGAATTATCTGGATCGCCTGAAACTGTACGGCAAAATCGTTCGGGTCACAATCTCAAAGCACGGAGCAGTACAGATGCCCAAGGAAGGTCAACCTGATGCAGGACTTACAAAAGACTATAATAGCTCACCGCTTCATCGGTTCAAAAAGCCTGAATCTAAGAATTACCAGAACATTTACGCACCCTCAGCGACTCTTCACCTTTCAAACATACCTGCCTCGGTTCAGGAAGAAGAAATCACTGAAGCGTTCCAAACTGCTGGGTTCAACGTCAAGGGATTCAAGTTCTTCCCGTGAGTGACGATACTACGGCTGAAACGCATTCCTTACTGTGACTGACAATTTACTAAACTTGCATAATTTTAAAATATTACAGGAAAGACCGTAAAATGGCCCTTTTGCAACTGCCATCAGTAGAAGAAGCTGCTGAAGCTCTGATAAGAATGCACAATTATCAGTTGAGAGAGAACTCGCACCTTCGAGTGTCCTTTTCCAAGTCTACTATCTAAAAATGAAGACTGGAAGTGGCTGTATGAGGAGAGAGGATGGTGAAAAGTATAAGATATGTAGCTTAAAGATATTTTTTGATTTTGAGCATTGCTGAACAATACATAAGTTAGTTGTTTGTCAAGAAGGACTTTTCTTAATTATACTGTTATATCAAGTATAAGTTAGCAAGGTTATGCTGCAGAGACATGTTAATAACTTTAGTTCTACTTGTTTATACTACGGATGAAGTTCGCTGCAAAGCCTGATGGAATATATTATATGATTGTTATTCATAGTTTATGTTAAATTTGAAGACAGATATCTGTGTAGCTGGCGAAAATTTACTTAAACTTGCGTTTAATGTACAACATGGACATGGCGGATAAGGGTACTTAGCATATGATTGAAAAGGAGAGCGTAAATGTGAGGTATCATATGTGAGAGTCGATCAATTTTAAATTATTTTGAATACAAGACGGATGTAGAGAAACGTTAGGGAGATCACTACGGATAGAGAAAGCATCTCCATGAAAGTATTGTGAGACTAGAAGATTACTTATTTGTAACAAGTGCCACACTTTAACATGTATGGGGAAACCTGATAATTGTTGGTTCACGAACAATCATCAACAAGTACATATCATATGTAAACTAATTCTTCTGTAATGAGTTTCCCCGTAATAGGAACTTTGCGTTAGGTGAAGATTTCTATACTGAAGATAATGTAAAAGCTGTAGTTTCTCTATATGCCTTGATTCCAACAACTTGTCTTGTCCCCTAATTTCTCTGCCTTACCGAAATCGCGAGCTCTTGTACTTGGGGCACATTGGTCTATGAGGAAGATTTGGTTCTTAAATTAGAGATTGGTCGTAAGTGAAATTATACGAGATGATATAATGTGTAGTACACACACGCTACTGCTGTCTTTATAGCTCGGTCTTGAGAAATTGTACAACAACCTTACATAGAAGCAATCGGCCTTTGCCTCTCGAAATTGTAATGTTTCGTATAAGTGTCATTATTGCATAGCTGTAAGGTGTTTTGTCAGCACTTTCATTATCGGTAGGTATGGACGTGATATACCTAGACGTAAAAACCTTGATGTCAACCTTTACAAGCTATACATACATAGTGTCTATCCAAGACAATACCCGGTAGATTTGTAGAGTCGGACGGTATAACCAGTATTGGATCAAACATGGACATGTGTGTCGTAATTGTGCCTTTGTTCCCTTGGCTGGAATGCAAATTATTGGTGTTGAATAGTTGAAAGAGTCTGTGTATAGATCAGACAGTCTTCGTACATAGCTTTCGCTGTAGATGTTTTGTCACAAGTAGTTGTAAAAATGGCTGTCCCATCTGGACCAACAAAAAGGTATGTTCGATCTCTTGGAAAGCTTTGGTAATGGTCTAATCGGTTTTGTTTCCCAATTGTCTGTTTGCAAGGCTTTTGGAGGCGTTGCTACTTAAGTTTTGGGCAAATTTCATTATCTCACCCATTCGGCTGCTCTGTCAAAACCCTCGTGCTGTGACTTTCTTACGTTAATCATTCACCTGATCTTATCACGAGCCGTCATTTATTGTTAATATGGATTTTGTCAGTCAACGGAGATTGAGAACCTGAAATTTGTTGAGACATGCAAGCAAAGAGAATTCTTATGAGAGTAACAAATCTCGTTAGTGTTTATTACTAGATTATTATGAAAGCAAGACTTTTGTAAATGTGTGTGGAACAAGTTGACCTTATTTATCAACTTTAGTTTGACTGTAAGCTATATTGTATCCAGTACGTTAATCAAGAACATTGAAATTGATGGCAATGTTATGACTTATGTTCCATCGTAGGTTGACATTTCTATGTTGTCTACACATGGAAATCTTTTATTATTTTTGTGTGTGCTTGCTGTTTGCAATTACTTATTGTTGTTTTACTGTTTACATGTACTCTTAAATGTCTAGGCATGATCATTTTGTTATTTTTTAGCTGTTGTGAGCCCTTTGACGCTTCGGCAACACTATGGCAAAAATTGATCGCCTAAAGGTCACAACAATGATTGTTATCCACTGCTGTCATGTATGAGTAACGGCAATGTATTTTCTGGCTGAAACACGTCAGGATTTGTAATTATCATGTTACAGATATTGTGAACAATGATGTTTGTGTCATCATTAAATATTTTGTTGTTTAAAGACGATCTTAATATCGATATCACTCTCAGCTTTAAACTGGCTCAACGGGAATATTTTCGTCTTAACGCTATTCAAAGTGCCGAATCCATCTGTTGTCAAGGACAAACTATCGTTAAACGAAGCATATGGAATCTAACGATCATCGTTTAGCTAGCGAACGAAGGTGAACGATGCATTCAAAGGTCAAAACGACCATAAAGTTTAATCGGGAAAAGCCGTTGTAAACAACATTGGTCGGTTAGCGTACATACTGCAACGTAAATGTTCAAAGGAAGAATATTTCCGGAAACATTTCAGTTTTTGCACGATAGATGGTGCCGTCCCTCGACTTTCACTACATACATACGTTTGTCGACTACAAAGAATTGACTCAAGCAATGAAATCAGTAGCTGACGTCCTTGGGTCTTGCGGCTTTTGGGGCTATGCCGCATATGTTCAAGTGAGGCTTTTAAAATAGGAAAATTTTGAAAGATACGGGTTTGGCGCCGCGACGGCAGGTGCTGATGAATCCCCATGTAAAAGTTGCGAGCATAGCATTTTGGTGGTTCTTCTCCTTTATCCATCATCAGTGACGAAGAGAGAGCGAGAAAAACCTTCAAAGATTTTAAAAGTTTTGGGAAAATGTGTTAAAGTTTTGATTTTTGCGAATATTTTGATTGAGATTGTTGAAAATTAGCGAAATTCACAGTTGACAAGTTAAAATTGAAGGAAAAGTTGGTGGTTTGCAAGAAAATTTGATTCTCTTTGAGGAAAAGAGCTGGAAGAAACACGTACAATTTTCGTATACTTGTCGGGGAAAACATATTTTGGAGAAATTTAGCTGTGTTCGGTACGTTAAATTATAACGGTGGAATTTGTTGTGTGTGGTCGTGACATACAGCGGTGGAGAAAACGAGGTAAGTTGCGAAAAATATGGCGAATGTGACAGTAGTTTTAATTAGAATACATGTGGTCTGGTTGAGTTAGGTCAAGGAGAAAAATGTGACATTTTTGTACTAGATTCGCTGTAGAGTTTCCAAGAGTGGTTTCAGGTTCAGGAATTTAAGAAGCATGTGGAGTTGGAGTTGTGATAAATGTTCAAGAAAGAAGCAAAGATTCTGTTTGTTTTGATCATTTGGATCGAAAAAGCTGTTTGAGTTTTGCCATAGCCAGTCTTTTCAAAAGGAAGTGAAGCGGGTAAAACATTCATAGTAGATTCGTAAGTTAATTTTGAGGCTGAAATTGACTGTTGTAAATCATTGAGGTATGTATGGAACTTGTTGAAGACTTTGACAAGTTGGAAAATCGAAAGGATAAGTGGAATCCAAGTGGGAAAACCGTATACAGAGTGCAGTCGACTGATAGGAATTAAACCAGGTGTGAAATTGATAAAGATGCAGAAAGTTACAGTGCTGGGATTGGAGAAGCATGTTTACAAGTAATCTTGTTTAATGGTGGATGTTGGAAGTATTTAAGTTGTGGTTGTTAAGTAATTGGAAAGTGCGATGTTAGTGGAAGTTAGCTTTTGACGAGAATAATTCGATGATGTAGGTCAGTTGAAGAGGCGATCTGGGCTGATGTTGAGTAGGTTGATGAGAAAAAATGCAAGTTTTAAGGATGGCCAGGAGTTGCGATTGGAGTTGATGAATATGGAGAAATGTTAGTTGAAGCTTGCTGATGGTCGGTGGTCATTAGTCGTAATGGGCAGTTTGTTTGATGTTGACTAATTACAAATATGTCTGATTTTGCAGGCTTTGTTGAGGAGAAACGGAACCAAGACGTTCAGCAACCGGATTCTTGACTGTTTGGTCGAGGTAATACATATAGACATTTTATCCTCTTTTGTAAATCAACGTACGGGGGAAATAATTTCTGTGTACGGGTTACAGACGGATTTTAAACGAAAAGACTATTATTTGAGGGATTGCATTTGCTTTGAGAAAAGCTGTTGCTTATTCTGGAAATCATGATGGCTGTCGATGATGTGCACGAATGTCCTCTTTGTATGGAGAACCTTGACATTGATGACAAGCAGTTCTTTCCATGCACCTGTGGTTACCAGGTGATTTGACATTTAATCAGAACGCGTCAAGAATTTTAGAAGAATGTGTGAATAACGTCGGTTTATTTACAGATCTGCAGGTTCTGTTGGCATCGGATCAGGGTGAACGAGAATGGATTGTGTCCCGCTTGCCGGAAGGCCTATCCCGAGAACCCTGCTAACTTCAAACCACTATCTGTTGAAGATGTCCAGAAGATGAAGGCACAAAAGAGACAGAAGGAGCAAATGAAGAAGCAAAAGACTGTGGATAATCGAAGACACTTGGCGGATTTGAGGGTGGTACAAAAGAACCTGGTGTTTGTGGTAGGGATTGCTCAACGAATAGCGGACGAAAACTCACTTAAGAAGAACGAGTACTTTGGCAAGTTTGGAAAGATTCAGAAAGTCGTTGTTAATCCCTGTTTGCAGGTATTTGGAATATATATAATATTAATTATAAGACATTAACTTCATAGGTTTCTAATGTTGGTTTTTTTCTGTAGGGTAATTCTGCCGGTGCGTACATAACGTACTACAAGTCAGAGGATGCACTACGAGCAATTCAGTCGGTTAACAACGTACCATTTGACGGACGGACAATTAAAGCAAGTTTAGGCACAACAAAGTACTGTTCACATTTTATGAGGAATCAGCAATGCCCTAAGCCCGAATGCATGTATCTTCACCACTACGGAGATACTGAGGCGAGTTTTACGAAAGAAGATATGCAATTAGGGAAGCACCAGGACTACGAGAGGAAGCTTTTAGACGATTTCGTGCAAACTAATACCGTTGCTGTGTACGTTACATTGGTTGATTTTTATCAGTTGGTACTGATTTACTGGTGGTCTAATGGAAGCTTACCAATTTTTAAAATAGTAACATCAAGAAACCGCAGAAGGAGCGAACGGTATCAGGTGGCTCTTCTGGAGAAGCAGAACGTCCAGCACAACCCCTAACTCCTTCGAACAGTTTTAAGGATTGTAATATGTGGGCAAACGGATCCTCTGTTATAATCAACGGCTCTTCAAACAGTAATAGCAACAGTAACAGTAATTTGAGCACTGTTGGCACAGGAGGTAGGAAGACAATCGCTGCTAGATTTCGGTTAATAATACTTGAAACCAACACGTGACAAAATCAATTCTCTTCTCAGTAGATGACGATACATCAAGCAACAGCCGGGGAGCGGAATCGGAAGCCGAAGAAGCAGTCATTTCAAGTCGGAAAGAGAATATGGAAATGGAAGAGCATAATTTACTAATGGATGATGTTAACGACGAATGTTCCAACGATATATCCAACGAGTGTACTCAGGATGACGACTTGGGATTCGATCCTTTCCACGAAACGCAAAAGGCATTTGAAGAACTAATCCAAGAGGAAGTTAAAAACCAGAGGTTTTCTTTCCAATCACCCTTCAGCTTACAGACACAATTACATTATGGATCGATTCTTCAGCCCCAACATCAACTATTACGGTCGGCGTCGGCAGCAACTAGCGGCCTAACGAATCATCATCCACAATCTATTAATCAATCCTTGCTACAGCATCAACATCAGATAAATCCATCAATGTCGACGATGTTCCCCAGAACCCTGCTCCCACCCCCGGGATTCAATTCAAGTTTGATTCAGCCACCACAGAACCCTCATCATCAGTACATGCAACCGCAACAACAGCAACCCCTTCCTAACCTACATCACTGGCCATCCGGGCTTGGGCACACTTCAGATCATAGCCATCATCAGCTTAACCACGGTTTTAAATCCCCACATGTGTCTCTAAAGGAAGCAGATGACTTCATTGATCCGGCTATCATTTTTAGCAGTAACCATCACCGCCCTCAACACACGTAATTATCTTTTGTTGCTTCATTATAATTTTGCATGTAAAACGTTTAGCTGTGACTGATTTGTCGCAAGCTTGCTGCTTCTAGTCTTTTAGTCACGGGCAGTAGAAGGAATTTGCTTAGATGGTATCGCTACCGCTCTAGCTTGTATGGTCAACCTTTTATAACTTTGTTTTCTCTTATTTTTGATTTTATAGGATGAATCACACTCCACAGAACGCACCGCCTGGGTTTTCAACTCTTAATGGTCATTTAAAATCCCATCCCCATTTTTGATGATTACCTCACGTTATTCGCCAGACTTTACGGATTCTTGAACGCAATATGTTATACTTGATGCGTTTCTACGCGTACTATACACGTTATAAATTGCAAAAGTTTTATCAACCTCCCTCTTTTTCTTTCCAGCATTCATTGTAGTTGCCTGTGAATCGAAATATATGTGTAGTAGATTCTGTTTTTGCTAAATTGTTGTTGCTTCCTGTAGTAAGCCATTTAATTCCATGCATCAGTCTTTTGCGGTATTCATGAATGTCTAATCTTACTGTCAGTCTCCCGAAAAGTGTTTCTCAATGAAAGCATCCAGTTAAAATCATCCTGTAATGATGCAACCATTAGATCACTACGTGCAGTGGTTTGTCCGTCATATAGTTATAGATCACCTCTTAGATGCTAAAAGCTGATTCGTGGTCCTGTTTGGTCATAAAATGCAAGTTATGTGGATTACGTATCCAAAACACGGGAGATTCAATGCTGGTTGGCGAAAGATAAATTCAGTTCAACGTGAACTTGAGATGCCGCATAGCAAGATGCGCCGTTATGAACGCAGATGTAACCATTATGAAATAAAAGAACAGATTCCGTAAACTATGTATACGCCATCAGGTGGATTTATTTAGTTCTTGGCAATTTTTCATACAGAGTGGTAGCCACAAGATCATAGAACGTAGCTTCCAAGCACCAGGCATCCATTAAGACTTCATAAACTCCCGAGGCTTAGTTTCAGTTAGCTAATGAACATCAAAGCAGTAAACTACCGTATCGCTACTTCCCTCCTATGAATCTTCTTACTTGAGGAAATTAAAGAGCTTCTTACTCGCCTGAAAGAAAGTGAAAAATATTCATTAGTTCCAGTACATTCTAGCATCTCCAGTTCTCTACAGCTTCAGAATTCCATTATATATTCTAGAAACTCACGCAATGATCTACACAATGCATGTAGTCAATAACTTCTTCCATACAAGTTTCGGATGTCTTGGTCTTGGAATTGACTCGGTCGTTACAGGTCTGCAGCTTCTCGAAAAGCTTTCCACAAGACTCAGTTTCACGGCACTTTTCCCGAAGCTTGTCTAACGGGTCCTGTTGTATCATGAAACAAACAATCGAAACTTGGTTATAGTCACCGAAAACAGCTCATATATTGAACAACTGTTTAAGTTTGGTCAGAGCTACAACCGAGGAGGAAAGTTCGAAACATGTTTACTAAATCAAAACTTACCACCATCTCCTCTTCCTCCGCAGCTTCAGCGGCCGCAATGGCTTTTGGATCGGACATTTTTGTAATTTAAAGTGCTCAAAAGCAGTTCAAACTGACTTTCAAACAAGAAAAACTGGAGTGCAAATTCCAATTTGTTGATCTTCCCAAAGAATGTGAACAACAGAAATTTTGCAATCCTCACCTACAAATTCAAAGCTTCGCGCGTTCTATCGCTCAACAAGTTCACCGTGGAATGCCGATAGATGGCGTCTCGTTGAGTCCCCAGCAAACTAAACGAGTGTCACCTGATTCAATCTAACGTTGTTCATGCTCTCAGCTGAAGTCAGCGAATTTGATAAATGCACGTAATATTAAATGCATGATAATAGTCACGAAACGACTGATGATCTTTCAGCCTTCTTTAAACTTTAAATGCCTAAATGAGAGTGAACTTGCGCAGTTTCAACGAATAAATCCAACATTTAGTGTTTGGTAAACATACAAACCAGTTCAAGTTTATTCCTACATAATCGTTTACAAGTAGTAACATTTTGGAATAAAGTCTTATAACACTTGCATAAATACTGGGAATGCATGTCTGAAAGAAAACAGTTCTCCTTGACCACTATGAACTATTGCCAGAATGTCGGTAATGGTAAAACATTGTTCGCATTTACAAATATTGAAGTTGGTGGCTACGGCTGCTGTTCAATGCCGGATTGACACATTGTGACTGAGCCTAATTTTTTTTCTCTTCACACCTTTTGGAACGCTCTCTACAATCTGTTGTTAACTGATGGATAAATAAAGTTAAAGCGGAATGTTATGAACCAAAGATAAACAAACTCAAGTTGGAGCATCATCTGGCCTACATCGCTAATAATACGTTTAGAAGCATTTTCTGTGGACGATGGAAGGTCCGGATTCGTCATATTCTTGCTTAGAAATCCACATCTGTTGGAAGGTGGAAAGAGAAGC